>CM042196.1:3155036-3204478 GCA_023539305.1 Ilex asprella
TAGGATAGGAAAACCTCCTCTCCAAGGTCCATACTGGGCCATAACTTGGATGGCCCACCTTTGTTCAAACTTGGGCAGTGAGTAGATCTGCTTGTTGCCAATTCTAGTGCACTTCATATGCAGATGCAATTACCAAAAAATATACAGATTTTAAAATCAATACTGTAATTCAGCAATCGTTTGTTTTGAATATCAATTTTTAGTTTTCAATCAACAACGGGTAGATTTATAAGACATACACAAATACATATTTAACAAACAAAGCATTTATCAAATTCAAAGTAGATTCAGCCGCTTGATAACACTTATGGAAATCTTGCCACCAACCAATTGTTTGTTGTGAGTCTAGTCATCATTATTTTGGGGCCAATTATGGCACGTAGAAATGACTTTTTTCATACCATATCTCTATTTTTCATCCAACAAAAACGTGACATGATTTTTTCCTATTATCTTGCATTACCTCATCATTTTTACAACCAATGACCGTAAATCAATCCAACTAAAATCTACGACTATATAGCAAGATTTTGTCTTTTGGTGTGCCAGAGCCATATACATTTTTACTAGTCCTTTGGAGATGGTTATGCTTAGTTAAACTGATTTGTGATTGTGAATTGGAATCGATGAGCATTTTTTGAAGTTGGACAGAACTGTTAATGGAAAGGGATGGGGAATCTTTGCTCCCATGAGATGTGATGATTCCCCATTCAAGCTTAATTGCTTTTGCTGATTCTGCTTTCTTACCTTCTTGTGTATTTCTTTTGATAACACCATAAGATGAAACCCCAGAAATGTTTTCAGGGAAATAAGTAGAAAGTTATTGGGTTTTGTTATTGTAAGAGATGTAATCACAGTTGACCTAGCCAAAATGAAAACTATCACTGAAATGAAACCACCAACTAACCTCTGTGGGAAGTAAAACGGCTACAATACACGCCCGACTTACATTAGAAGATTCATCCCAAATCTATTAAGAAAGTGTCAATCATTTTCACGCCTAATGCAGAAAGGGATCGAAAAAGTATGGGATCAAAGCTGGCGTGGGAAGCAATCCTTGGATGTTGTAAATTTAATCAAATAAAATTATTGAAGAAATACTAGCCATGCTTGGCATTAGAAATCCATTCAACAACTTGTTTATAACTTGTGCAATACTCAGAAATCTATAAATCCACAGCAGTGCAAGAGAAGAATAATTCAGAAAGGAAATTCATAAAATCGCGAACAGATCTGCCGCCTGAGATTTGGAGCAAGGAACGCTCTCTCCTGCTCTCGAGTGCTAAGATGTTGAGCCCGATGAGCCATCTTGATTCCCACAAGAGATCAGGGGACAAGTTCTTTTTTTTTTCTGGAAGAGAGTCCAATATCTCCTATAGGTTTCTAAGAATATGGAATTGATTATACTTGGGGAATGCCACTCTAGCTCTAATTCCCCTTACTAGATTGTGCAAGGCAGTTATGAACAGTTAAAGATAGTTTTTCACTCCCCAAACCGCAGTAGTATCAGGCTGGTAACAGTTGATAGCACCAACCGAACTAAGAATTCCAAATCACCATGAGGTTATACACAACCTAAGCCAATCGTTTACACAAGTATATGTCATAAATCAGTAGAATCTAATTCTCCCCGTAATGCATCCAATAGTTCCTTCTTGTCACTAATCTGAGTCTCATAACTCGAATCACATTCCACAGTCATCCTCAGTCTTCCCAAAAATCACTAGAAGAATAGCTACATTGACTACTCTTTCCACTTAAATCTTGTATTGGCTAAATGCATGATATATGATGCTTCACAGGGTGAATTACATATGATATCCAGTGAGCCATTTCAAACCCTAAAAAAATTAAGGTTCCACAGAAGCCCAAAAGTTCTTTTCCCCAAGGCAATCCGTCCCACTCAATATGTGCAGATTATGACAAAATATCATACAGACATGTCAACATTATGCATAGCATCTTAGCTTGTTTATATTTAAACATATAGATTTTGAAGTATTCTTCGGAAGTTCGCAGTTAGTACTACTCTCTCTTGAGTTTCAACAATAAAACTTGCACAGAAAAACAGCACATATAATGAGATCATCTAACATGCAAATTAATTCTCACCTCAAAAGGAGAAATCTTCATAGCTCTGATACGGAGTTGATTGAGCAGCAGAAGAAGAAAACAAATGATCAGGACAAACAACAATGATATCAAAGAAAGAACCCATGCTAAGCAATGATACATGCAGTTCTAGTCCCCTCTCTAATGAAGGCTTTCAAAATTCTCGGTTTAACTTTAAGACACGATAGAGCTGAAGCACCTTTGACCACGTCTCTAGTCTCTTTTAGCGTGTTTTTCAAAGGAATATTGGAGAATATACTGAAGAAAATATCAATTTCGCAGGTACCACAGATCTATCACACCGCTTGCTATTACAATGAGCTGAAGAGAACCAAAACAAGTGGTTGCTCAAGCACCTCCTAGGATACAACATGCAGCAACTTATCAATGTCATTCAGAACTGACCCTAGAACTCTTAAAAAGTTCCTCGTATGAATTTCCATTAAACTCCAGTCTTGATCCATAGATGGACTAGAAGTGTAACTCGAAACCTAACCCAACCTGAAACCTAAACTCTTCATTGAACCTAAGAACTAAGCAGATGCAACCGACAATGACAAAAAAGCAGGGAAAGGTTGACGTACGTATACCACATCATCATGTCAACAAATTTGGCCAGATTTTAATGTACAAATGGCATCACTCAAGTCACCCTACCACTTCAATTATACTAAAATTACTTGCAACATAACTGCCAGAGTAAAGGAGCTTCAGTTCAACTACTATGATGACGATAAATTAATAGAAGATCCTCAAGCATCATACAGATTAAATGGAAGCTCATATGGATCTGTCATAGTTTTTCATTTATACAAACCTTGCTGTACACATAACAGCAATTTTTGTCCCCATAGCAAGCATGGCAAATTAGAGAAAAATATAGTTGCATGAATAACAAACCCTACTCACACCATTCCTAATTTTATGAGAAAGGAAAAGAAATCTGGCAGCATCGACACTTCCAAGTAAACTTCCATCAATCTGCCAGGAGAACAACTCCCAATTATCCTATAGTGAAACGTAAAGTAGATGTGTAGTGATATAACAGACGCAACAGCCTGGTATTTATATACCTTACCAGGGACCTCCTGATGAAGTATTAGAGCAACTTGACTTGTCAATTTGCAGAAAGAGTCTGGCATTGAAGGCATACATGTTCAAGCATCAACTGGACACCATTAATGCATTATCTCACCACTTGACTCAAGTCTAGCAATCAAAAGCCATATCTTAAATAATTTTTAGTTCATTTGCAACATCAATCCACCTTTTACCCAGCTTATCTTAATTATTTGCCCTCACCTATAATGAAAATCTCTCACATGCTTTGTATCTTATCAATTGGATTCCCTCTAATGTGTTTGCTTACTTTATTCACGTCCCAAAGCATTAGGTATATTTAAAGGCAAAAACAACCAAAACGTAAAGCTAAAAATGCTACAACTCCAACACAATTAATGTAATATGAATTTTGCTAGGCAGGGGAAATGAAGTTTCTGGTTGCTCATGACCAAAAAGCATAAGAGAACAAACTAGCCAAGATATATAGTGGCGGTTGTTTCATGAAAGACTTGAAGATTTGCTGCAATACTTCAAATGAAAATCATCCATTGTTAATGAAATAACAGTTTAACATTACCAAAAGAAAAAAGCAACATATATGAAAACAGAAATAGAAAAGGCTGAGCACTCATCAACCAACCCAACATTCATCTGCACTCAACGCCAACTTCAGCAGCCCTTCGAGGCTTGTTTTTCCGCCTGCTTCCATTTTGTCTGTGGCCGACAGACTTGATTGAATCATTGGCGTCTGTTTTGCTGCCCACACCATTTTCATCCTTGACTGAATCTCCATTTTCCTTAACCTGTGAAGGCCTCTTCCTCTTCCGGCCATTCTCGTGAGCAGCTTCATTTTTGATAGCTTTATTAGAGATGGAACTTTTTGTATGTTCACCATTCTCTTCTCCTTCTTCTATCTTCTCAGCTTCTTCTTCTTCCTCGATTTCATTCTTCAGGGGTTTAGTTGGCCTTCCTCTTCTCCTAACCGGTGTCTTTTCCTCACCACTTCCAGGATCCTCGCGAACAGAAATACTAGCCTGTTTCTTTCCCTTTCCTCTACCTTTACCCATTATCGCAACACTCCGTGGATTGAAAACTCAAAAGATTGATAAAAAGATCTGCAATAAAAAATATAGAGAATGAGACAATCCAAATCAAGTTTGACATACACAAATGTCATATCAGATGTACTGCAAAGACTATTAGACAAACAGAAACATGACATAAATCATTTTAACAAAACAAACATCGGAAAAGATTCAGATCAAAGCATCACAACAATCCAGAGAGAACCAATCGAAACTTAAACAGACGGAGATTAGAACAACCAAAAACACTAACTTTAAGAAGTTGACAATATCATCCTAACTTATCAAGAAGCAGAATGAATACGAAAAAGAAAAAGAAAAACTTTCCATTTTTTTCACCACAAACATTCGTATCTATATTTTCTTAGTCTAATCCATGGAACAGATATTGAAAATTGAATACATAACTTACAATACGAGATCAACCTTTAGAATCCAATTTTAATGAAGAAAAATTGATGGTCCAAAGAAAAAAAATTATAGGCCAAAATCAATTTCTTCACAAACCACAATCAACAATCTAACAGGCTATAATGAAACCACGGGCACAGATTCAAGGTAGAAAGCAAAAAAATCAAATAAATAATTCAAGGTAGCATGAACACTTGCAAAGAAGAAAACAAACACACACATGTTTGTTGGAACTGAACAGACTATCGAAACACAAAAGGCTTTTCTTTTCTATTAACCAAGGCATCAAATACAGTAAAGCTTCGTATGGAATAGTTGTGTGTGTGTGTGTGTGTGTGTGTGTGAGTGTGAGAGAGAGACAGAGAGAGAGATACAACATGAAGCTGACCTCAATAGAAAGCAAAAACAGCCACCATTTGTACCTTCAGCCCAAAACCCATTTCTCAGAATCTGATTACACCGATCAAGAAACTAACAAAAACCCAACAATCAGAGGGGTTTCTTTGTATCAATCAATGTACCAACAATAATAGAAGTAAAGCAGCCAAAACTAGTATAAATGGTTAGAAGTTTGATCTGACTGATAAATATTGTAAACCCAGATCAGAAACATACACAAACTTAGAAAAGATCCAATGAATACATTGAGATTGGAAAAATGTTAAGCCAACAAGCAGAGGCAGAGGAAGGCAGAGGGATGCAGAAGAGCGGACGAAAATAGTAGTGAATGAAAAGGGTATAGTAGAAAGCAGTGAATAGATATCACTAGTCTGAAAAATTATACTATCACCCCCTGTATTTTGACAAAACTATGAAAATTTCCAAATATTTTAGAAATAGCATAGAGAACCTGATATGATATATCATGAACACACTTTCATGCAATCACCAATAAAAATAAGTTTTCTATCATCAATTTTTTTTTTAATTTTCTTAAATTTTTAATTGACTCAAGTAATGATGGAATGATCATTTCATTAATAATTATTAAAAAGAATGAAAAAGGATATCTTGTTATCTTCAAATATGAGGGGATTTCTGTTATTTTATTGTCAAAATCAGGGGTGCCAATATAATTTTTCCTAGTTTAGTTTGATAGGTAATGGGTGAAAATTAGGGCAAAGCAAAATTTAGGTGAATGAAAATAATAACTAAAATATATAAAACAAACAAAATTTAAGGAAAATACTTTGATTTAGAATTTAAAATTATTTAATTATATTTCAAAAGTTTCTCCAAATCATCATCTCTTTCTCCACTATCTATCCACAATTTATTTAAACTCATTTAAAAAATTATTTTGATAATTCAATAACTTTTCACAATTCTTTTATTTAACTTTTTAAATATAGAAATGAGAAAAAAAGATGGTTTAAGAAGAAAAAATAAAAAAGACAGTTGGTAATAGGTCCCATGCTTTGCACAGACGGGCGGGCTGTGAATACGTCAATCATGGCGGGAGAGATGATTTCGTGTCGGATTTTAACGGATTTGATTTATATTTAATTTATTTATTAATTCGTATTTAAGGAATTATATCATATTAAGTTTATATCGTATATGAATTTTGTATAATTAGTCTATAAACGAATTATATCGTGTATTTTTTTTTAATTGACTTCACCAATACCAAATCTGTTTATTAATCGTGTCACGTCGAGTTCACCCATTTATAAAACAGATAGTTTAAAGAAGATTCAAACTCTCTAATTTGTGTATTTTTTTAATTGGCTTCACCAATATTCAATTTTGTTTATTAATCGTGTCACGTCGAATTCACTAATTTATAAAATAGATAGCTTAAAGAAGATTCAAACTCTCTAATTTGTGTATTTTTTTTAATTAACTTCACCAATACCCAATTTGTTTATTAATCGTGTCACGTCGAGTTCACTCATTTATAAAATAGATAGTTTAAAAAAGATTCAAGCTCTCTAATTTTATATCATATTCGTGTAGTATTAACAAGTTGTATCATATTTAAACCAAAATAAAGAAGAATTATAACCAACATAAGGAAACAATTTGGGAACTTGGTACTCATACACAAAACATGGATGCATACACACACATATTAATGGAAGTTTTGCATCAATGTTTAGGAGGTTAGTTTTTATATATGGTGATCTAACATTCACTAATTCTCAACCTAAATAGACAACAATAATGGACCAATTACATACCAACCTCTTTGATGATCACTTAAATTAACTACCTTGTCAAGTAATGAATCATAAAAAAAATTGCTATCTTTTGTTTCTTCCTACCAAAAAAAAAAAAAGTAAAGTTTGTTGGCTTTAATTGTAGCCATTAGAAACTTTTATATAGACAGCTAGAAGAGAATTAAGTACGAGTGTCAAAATATGATACGACTCGTTAATATTATACAAAATTAGAGGGTTTGAATCTTTTTTAAGCCACCCATTTCGTAAATAAGTGAACTCGACACGACAAAATAAAAAAATGAATTGATTATGAGTGAAACAATTAAAAGAAATAGACAACACAATTTATTTATATATTGGTTATATACGGTTTACGCACGACACGAACTCGATATGATACGACTCATTAGACACAAATTAATTAACGAATTGTGTATGTGTAGAGTGTTTTTTGACACAAACCTACTAAAACTCGATACCAGTCCGCCTCACCCGACACGATTGAGAGGACTAACATTAAGAATTCATAGTTGCAAAAGAGACGTGAAAAATACTATCAAGGATATGGTTTTAGTCTCATTTAGCCTTTTGGATAATCCATTGTTTGTGGGTTGGCTCCATTGACCTGCCAAAAAAAATACCATAGGCAAGAAATTAAGGTTTTTACCGTGTCTTACATATATTTTTCGATGTAAAACAGTATATTGATTTTATTTTACTCCCAAAGAAAAATAGAAACTCCAAGGGGTAATTCATGAAGACAGAGACAGACTGTAAAGTCAGACATCCTTAATTCAAAATTGAGCAACTCTCTTGGATTCAAGCCTCCTCGTGGATTCTCTAGTTTTAGCGTAGATTATTTACTTTTGTCTGGATCGAAAATAATATTAATTGAGTTGCGCGTAAACTAAGTTTGACACTTTAATTGTCATTGATAGTTTTTTTTTGGTACTGTTCAATCAATTACCAATTTTTGGGGTCAATTGACAAACTTTTAGGATTCAAGTTACAACTTTTTGGGTGTGACCCAAAAAATTATGCTTTTTAAGGATTGATCCTAACTTCATTTGTTATGACTAAACCCTAAAAAATTGTATTTTTACTCACACAAATTACAAATTTCTTGTTATGACTAAACCCTAAAAAATTGTATTTTTTCTCACAAAAATTACAAATTTGGATACTGTACTTACTTCGATACCGTAATCTAACCCCTAATCTCTATATCAAAAGCCATGGTGGTTACCATCAAATTCACCACAGATATAAATAAAGCACATAAAAGTTGAGTTGCAGAGGCTGCGTGTGGTTGAAGTGGTGACCAAAAAGGACAACTTTGTAAAATCATGCTTTTCTTCAAGAGACCTACCTTACATGGTCCCCATTCAAATCCGAAAGAGTAAATCTTAAGCCTTAAGCCTTAAGCCTTTTGATTTAGTATATTGACCAAAACATCCATACTAATACACACAAAATGGAGCAAGGGAGTCTTGGGATATGGAGGGTACTATAGTCTTCTCACATAGTGGAAGGCCACAGGAGATGCAATTAGCTGTGACTAACAAAGATATTCCTTGCTTGGTGGTTGAATTTCAAGCTGATTGGTAGCTGTCCACGTTTCACCAGGTGTTGGGGACCACAAGTTTTGCCAATTAACCATAGGATACAACTCGGGCGGATTAGACAATTAACCCTAGGTATATAATCTTTAATCCTAACCCTAACCCTACCTCGTGTTGAGAAACTCAACCCGAGCACTGTCCGAGTTTAATTCGAACGGACTCGGGTTGAATTTGGGTTCACTACAAGAGAGACAGAGAGAAGGGGAATAATTACAAATTCATAAAACAATTCATATATTTCATTCACAACAGTGCACGATTATTGATCATCTATTTTCACACCAAAAAACTAGTGATCTCAAAGCACAATCCCATAAAACATATAAATTAGACCCATAAAAACATTAAACTTAAAACATCACACTATCATCATTAATCACGCACAACAGAGTAGCAAGTAACAAGACACAAAGGACGATAGAATAAAAATGAAAAAAAGTGATAATGCTTTATATATATATGTGTATAATTTTTTTTAATTTATCGAGTTCGGGTTAAATTCGGGTTTCGGATGTCTCAATCTGAATCTGACCCAAATTGAATTCGAGTTGAAATTTTTTGACTCAAGACCAACCCAAATATTAAAACCCATAGCCCAATCACTAATTTTTTCGAGTTGAGCTTGGGTTAAAATAGAGTTATCCAACCCAAGTTGCACCCATTAACCAACTGGTAGCCTAATTGGCTGGGGCCTATGTGGGAGGTCAAGGGTTCGAAGTTTCTTGACCTTAAAAAAAATGTGGCTGCTTGGTAGAGCAATTGCTTGAACAAATTATATCCAAGTCTTTGGTGTGGGTATTGAGTCTCCGGCAAAATACAAGTTCTGATTTAAATGGTGTATGAGTTGAGGGATCGATTCATACAACCAAACTTTGACCTTGGTTTTACTTAAAGTCACGAGCCTAAGTGACATAAACACGCCTCTATTCGTTGAGGATAGACCATGAAATTTTACCGTATCCAAGGTTTAGCCAATCAATTTTCAAATTACGGTATTTTAATTTTCTCACATTGTCCCCTCAAAAAAATAAAAACATTATAATGTAATCCACTATTTCATTTTGTTTAATTATCCGTCTATTTTGTGTCAAATCAACCAATTAAAAACCACAAAATAAACAGACGACCAAACATTAATATTTATAATGTGATTTTAAACTTTTTTTTTTTGGGAGCGGGCCACGAAAGGAAAATGAGATGAGATTGAAATTTACAACTATTTACTTGTTTATATAAAAATATATTATGCATTAGAGTTTTTTAATAAAAAAATATTTTTTTTACAAAATATATATCATATTTGAAAAGAGAGTTCAAATCACATTTTTTTGGTAAATAATAATAACTCTCAAAATAAATTAAAATTTACGGTATACAAATTCAAAAAAAGGACAAAACGACCATATTTAATTAAAAATTTGGACTAATCTCACTTTGTATCTAAAAAAATGTTTCAATTTTTAATTTGTACCCTCAAACATTAAAGATCTTAATTTACACCCTCAATATTATAAATTGATAAAAATATGAACCTCACCCAAATTGCAGTTCAATTTTCTGCCATTATGGAATATAAGAATTGTTTTATTATTACCACCATTATAAAAAAAATAGGATAGATCAGAGCATTTTGTGGCTAAACCTACACTTCAACGTCCAAAGCACACGATGAAATCTTAGATTCAACCTCAACATTGGTACAATGAAATTCCTCTGCAGATAGTTGTGTAACTAATTAGCAAATATGTAAAGTGACCATATCTATTTTCTGTACCAAAAAAAAAAAACGGAGAGAGAAGCAAAATTTACATAAAAAATTGATAATTTACGCTAGGCAAAGGATTATATTTTTTTTCCCAGTTTCAACATTGTTTGAAACCCTTAACTAGAAGAACAATGCTATTAAGACCTAATTTACATATTACCCATTTTACATTCCATGCGAACATTTTTGTGCCTGGACAAGTTGACAACATCCAAGAATGTATCATAAACCAAATTAGAATTTCAACTTGTTACGTTAAATTTAGTACCATACCTCTAAAATTTACAACTTCAATGGATACTTTTTACAACTTTCGCCACTATTGTTAGTATTTTTACTCACAACAGTTACTATAACAATGGTAAAAACACACCCCAACAATATTAAAAATATCTACAAAAAATGGTAAATCACCCACCAATGTGGTAAAAAAAATTGTACCAATAATAATAATAATAATAGTTACTACAATAGTGATAAAAATAATTATCACGACAATAGTAAAAATAGTTATCGTAACAATAGTAAAAATACTTATAAAAAATAGTAAATATCGATACGATAGACAACTCCTAAATTCGAAGTTAAACCTATAATGACTATCACCAACATTTCAAAGGGGCAAGCAAGAAACATTAAACAACACGAACGCGCGCCCACACACACATCCCATCATCGACCAATGTCGTTAACGTTTAAACAGGCAAAAAAAAAAAAAAACATCGTTTGAAGGGGGAAGCAATAGCTGGGGAAAAACTGAAATCTACGCATACGATGTAACAACGCACTACAATTTGGTTGACGTAATAAGAACCCTATATGTAAGAACCTTATGAATAAACATCTGCGCTATCAAACCTTAAGTTTTTTCTGAAATAGAAAACTCTAAAACCAATTTCTCCGGCTAGTGTTTGGTTGTCTTCCATTATGATTCATCTCCACTCCAGATACACCGATCTAAAATAGCAAGGCCCTGCAAAAATCAAATAGAAGTACAGTCCGAAGATAGAGTAATAGCAGAGCTAGTAACATTATTATGGTAGTAGCAGAGAGCGGGCCTGGCGTAATGGTAAAATTGCTCCATTGTGATCTGGCAGTCACGGGTTTGAGTTGCAAAAATAGTCTCTCTACTTATTGGGTAAGGATGCGTACATTTAACCCTCCATCAAACCCCGCAATGGTGGGAGTCTCGTATATACTGAGTACGCCCTTTTAGCTGTTGACCTCTTGTTGTATTCTATAGAATTTTAAAATAAAACTAAAGTGGGAGTTGAATATTACCACGATTCATTGGAGTTCAGTCATTGCTTGGGAATGTAGTATTGATACCCGCCGATTCCAGCATGTGTAGGTGAAGCTCCAAGGGCATCTTTCTTTACAGCATATTGGGGATATGAAACATGAGGTTGGGTTGAGTATTGAGAAGCTGCTGGTGGAGGAATTGGATATGCAGTGTTAGAGTATGCTGCCATAGCCTGAGGATAAACATACCCAACAGGGGTGGCGCTGGAATGTGTTAATCCAGGCTGTGGGTACCCAGCTGCCAGAGGCATGGGTGCGGGAACCATTGCTGCAGGTAACTGTGCCTGCACGACTTTGCTCTTGTGATTATCAGCCAGCTTCACAGATATGTTCCTGCCCTGTAATCATTATTACAAGAAAAAAAGGATCACACAATTGCTTCATGCATTCGTAAAGAAGACAACTAGAATCTCTGTTAATGCAATCAGTATCAGTACAAATCCAATTGAAAAGGATCATTATCTGGTAAAAGTACTTTTAATGCAATTTATTAAATAATTCACCAAACAAAACTTCAACTACAATGATCTACAAATGCACACCCAACGACCACCTAATCCTACACCTATGTGGAAGCCTGAAAGAGGGTGAAATGTGGTGTTTTCTCTGGCATCTTTCTCTTTGTTTCTGAGTGTCGAGTGTCATAACTTCTAGAATGTTCGACCAATTCCATCCCACAAGAAAGTGTGCACCAAGCAAGCCCAAAGAGAAGTCTGTTCAGGCAACCGCAATGGGAAGATCCGAAAGAAGGACTTCCACCTTGTGGTTTGGCATCTTCCATCCACTCATACTGACATTTCTTTTTTCTTTTTGCCGTTTCATTTACTCTCTCTTCTATAACATTTACACATAAGCCAAAGTAGCACATGTTCGAAGCACAATTGTCTATCATACTATCGTTGGACTGATATAAGGGCTGCAAAGTAAAACTAGCGACATGACAGTGATCCCAAAAAATGTATCAGTACAATCACATTTTGGAATGGATATGTATCCATCAATACTTTTCTTGGTTATGCAAGTCAATTATTATTTTATGTCAACTTAAATTTATAAATTTAGATATGTCCAACATGTATAGCCAGTCTTATTTTTCCGGAAGCATGCACATGTGGCTATAGAGAAGAAGATCATGCATTACTAATAGATGAAAGGCCATTCGTTACTTACACCAAGGATTTTTTGTGGATCTCCTATAGCCTTCTTTGCAGCCTCCACCGTCTTGTAAGTGATAAAGCCAAAACCACTTCATCCAAAAATGCAAAGTACATTAACTCTAAGCACGTGATCGCCCAATGAATCACACCAATGACAATACAGTAGCAATATTCATATATTCTTGTCATTATCCTATGTCATTAATGTTTTCTTTATCACCAATATAGAAAATGTGAATGATTTTTTACCGTGATTTGTTTGTGTCTTTGTCATATGCAACTGAACCCTCTTCTATCTCACCATGCCTTCCGAAAAAGACGAGTAGCATCTCACTGGTTGTTTCTGGCGATATGCCCCCAATGTAAAGCTTCCTCTGGGTTAGATCAGGTGTGGCACTCACATTGCTCAAGCCCTCCGAAGCTAGGCTACAAGCAGCCATTCGACCCTGAACCAAACAGAGTAGAGCAACACACTAATTAGAAGGAGATAGGGTGGACTTAATATATATTGTTGACAGAAGACAATAACACTCGGCTGGCAATTACATTTCTCTCTCTCTCTCTCTCTCACACACACACGCACGCGTGCGCACACAGAGTATGATCTCACGTTTATAAAATAAGATCCAAGTTCAAAACCAATCAAAGACACCAGTGCATATGAAAACCATAAAGACAATATTTCATTTAACATATAACAGGATGCAACCACAAACCCACTCACACTATGAAGCACAAACACTCTCAAGAAACTGAAAACACTTATCAAACACTCTCAAACACGTGTTCGATACTCTTTTACCCGTATCCATAGTTAAACGATAAAATTTAAAATTCGGAAGCGTGTTCGATACTTCTTTTGTGACTTTGTGACGAGTTAGTCATTTCTTTAGGACACATCTGTCAGTAAACAATAAATATGTGATTAACAAAACTTGAAAATTTTACTAAAACTAAACAAATACTATGAAACTCAGAAGAACATATAATTAACAAGACTAAACATGTTATATATATAATAAAACAACTACCACTTTGAAATTTTATACCCCATATATTTTTCCCCTAAAATCTATCACTGTAAAGTGCGCTTCCCCAAAATTCACTTCCTCTCTCTCCTACATCTCATCCGACCGTTAACCCCTCTGTCTCATCTCATGCTTCTTTCTTCTTTGTTTGTGCAAACTGATCCACCACGATGGAGAGCCACAACTCTGCTCCTCTCACTCTCACTCTGGAGGCATTTCCGTCTTTGTTCTCCCTTTCTCCCCCTCTCTCCTCCATCCCCTACTGGAGTTGCCAGCAATAGTAGCAACGTCGCTAGCAATGACGCCAAAATACCCACCACCACTCTTCTCTCACTCTCCATGTATCTCTCTCCTCTCTCGCTCTCTCTCTGTCTCCCTCTTTCCCCTTCTTTCTCTTCCATCTTCGGCTACCACCACGACGACACTCATCATATAGCACATGAAGTTTGTTGAAATGCCATAGAGAAGTACTTATTATATTTAAGTTCGATTTTGATGGTGATTTCTCTCTCATTCTCTCGCCCTCTTCATATCTCCTAGTCCTCTCTTTGTCTTCATCACACCAAAAACACACACTTTGCACGCACGCACACCCCTTACCCACAACAAATACACACAAAACACCCACAAATTGAAATAACATACATCAAGTGTTTGTGTTAATGCCCAAGAGAAATATAGTATACTCCACCATTCTTTTTTCTTTTGATCAGTATGAATTTACTGTGTACCCATTTTTTTGTAGGTATGATGTGTTGAAATTATATTTCAATTAAATTTTGTTAAGTTTTATCGAAATTGAGGTATTGTATGGATTTGGAATACTTTTTAATAACAACTTCAAGCAAGAGAATACTTTTTATTTTGAGGAAGAAGAGGTTAGGCATTTTATTGTGTAATGACCTCAATTTCTAATTTCAGCCTTAATCTCTAATTTCAACCAACTTCAGCCTCAATTTCTAATTTCAAAGTAGAGGTTAGGCATTTTATTGTGTAATGACCCTACTCTTTCTAGATTTAACCATTGGTTGAGGGTTAGGGAATTTTATTGGAAACTTATCCTTTCTAACGAAACAAGGTTTTGGTGCTTAGAATTGTTGTGGAATCCTTAGAGTAAAATTGCCTATGATGTTCACACCCTGTATTGCGGATATTAAGTTTATGGTCCCTTTAACTATTTATGTTTTAGTCTTTAAAAGCTAGATAATAAGTGTGTTTTACTTTTTCACAGATCCATTTCATGAAGTTAAAAGGAAACGTGATTGAAGAAAAGAGGTAAGATTGTTTTTTGAGTTGAGGATGTACCTTTAAGTTGTGCAGTTTATACCGAATTAATGCATCAGTTTTGTTACTATGTTGTATGTACCATAGTCTTTGAAAATGGATACAAGTTTCCTATTTTGAAATGGAATTAACTACTAGACACCATATTTGTCGAATCGTGTATCGGAAGGTGCATCATTTTTTAAAAATAGTGTATCGTATCGTGTTTCTTAAGATACGGTGCAATTTTAAATAATTAATAATAAAATATATATTTATAAACTTTAAGGTTTCTAGATATAATTTATTAACGGATATATTTACAGAAAGAGTCTAAGTGTTACACGTGTATAAATTTTAGGGGGTCTAAGTGCTTAAGTAACAAACTTCAAGGGGTCCAAGTGTAATTCTACCTATTTTAAAACATGGGCAATACCTGATCAGCGGAAAAAAAAAAAGACGAGAGGCAGAGAGAGATCGCGAGAGCGATCGAGAGACAGAGAGAAAGATCACGAGACAGAGGGTCTTGGATGATCTGCTTCTTCGATGGATTTTCGATTTTTTAGGGTTTCTTGCAAAGGACCTCTGCGAGGAAGAAGAAGAAGAAGTGTTTTCTCATCTGAAATTTACATGTTAACGTTGCTATTTTTTTCAATTTTAAAATTTATTTGATTTGCTTTTCTTTGGTGTTTTTGCTGATTAGTGAGTTTGATGGACTATAATTCTTGTCTTCATCTCTTGCTTTTCTTTGACATTTTTTCTATTTTCTGAGGTTGTGAACGATTTAGTGCATAAAAAAAAATTAACAAAGACTTCGCGTATCATTTGTATCGTAAAAACATATCGTGTATCAGACGATACAACACAAAAATGATATATAACTACGATCCGTATCGCTTTTCTTTCGTATCGTGACGTATCGTACGATATTAACAACTATGCTAGACACATTAATGCTTTAATTCTCTACATAATCTAGGAGCAAGGAACCTGACTAATCATGCACGCATGTAGTAGAGTTGAAGAGAGGAAAACAATCATCACAGAAGGTGATTAGTAATTTTCTTAACAAGAGAACATAGAATACCATAGTTCTGCATATGCTATTGTTGAATGATGGCGTATTACTTGGCAAAGTAATGGTATGCTTAAAACAATGATGAACATAAGAGGTGGCCGGCCGATTCTCTGAACAAAATAACATAAAATATCATACTTTTCCATATCCCACTGTTGGTTGATAAATGTGTTATGTTGGTATAAATATTTTTCTAGAGCCATGACATTAAGAAATATTATATATGTGATGTACTAATTGCAACGAGCATGTGTGATAGTCATGACTATTGAGTTAATATGTGAAAATATAATTGGGTTAAAACATTAGCGTGACAACAAATTCGATGCTATGATTTTTAACCCAAACAATCCATGTAAAGTTTAGCCCAATTGGTATTTGTAGGTGCTATGATATTTTTCATATCAAAAGTTTCTCTTTTTACTATTTTTTTTGGGTTTGGTTTGTTTATGCCTACAATTTTGTTGTGTTACATAAAGGCCCATGCCCACCCACACACACACATTTTCAACTGCACACACAACACGTTTTTTTGGAATTGGGTTCTACTCCAACAATAAATTTTTGTGATTTTAGTGAATTAGGTTCAATTTGATGTGAATTTTATAGTTAGGTTAGGTTCGATTTTTTGCAAATTTCTATAGGTTGTTTACATTTAAATTTCTATAATTTCGCTGAGTTTTAAGTTGACATTTTTTCTATCTCACATACACCTGCTTAACAGTTTTATTTATGTCAATACAGTTAATTTTATTTTTTCAAACTTCTTAGCGCTTTGAATTTTTCTTCAACTATATAGCCTTATTTTATTACTTGCTATTTTTCTCAATTGGCTTCCCGGAAATGTTGCTCATTACGTTGGTTAAAGTTTCTATAATGTTCTTTGACCGAACAAAAACCACCTATGGTAGGATGACCAAAAGGCGAAGAAAGCTTGATCTTGCATGAAACAATATAAGCTCAAGGATGCAGGAGTTGTATATCTTAACTAAAAGAAAAGTAACTTTGAGAAGTCAAGTTCTTTAGTTTTTTAATTTTTTTGTCACTTTTTCTTTGTCATGCTAATTCTTCTAATTAATAAAGTTAATTTATTTAACGAAAAACATATCAAGGTATTACCAATTCTAAATTTTGGAAGAGCATTACACTCCAAACCTGTTTATTGTACAAAATTCATTTCTGATCACACTCTCGCTGACACAACATTCCCACATAGACTCTATCTCGTTGAATAGTAGCACTTATACATACTTACACACACTCACTAATGCAACACACACACACAAACCCATGCAACACTCGCGTGTGTGGAAGCATGCTTGGGGTTGTATATAATTAATTTTTGTTCCAGAAAATCGAAATTGATTTTTGTTCCTTATATTGTTTTTAGATATATATGGAAGCATGCTTGGGGTTGTTTTCCCGTAAAGTTATATGCAGATAACATTCAAACATTTGATCCTCATTAGGCTTACAGTAACCCCTATTTCATTCATTTCTTTCATTTTGAAATTATAAATTATTTTTTATCCATTTCTTTCATTTTGTCGGATTCATGGATTAATTTTTTAATTTTTTTTAATAGATTGGTGCATAAAGTATTGCATAAATGTTGGGTTAAAACATTTGAGTATTCTTGGGTGCATGCAACATAAATATTTTTATTATAAAATTCATATGTTGTTATGGATTTTATTTACGTGATTGCGTTAGTTGGTAAATGGTTGTGTTAGGCAAAATTGTGGTGTCATAGTTAAACATTTAGTACTCTTTTTGGGTATGAGAATAAATAGTGTATACAAATTGAAAATTTTCAGATGTCCCATTTTTAAGGAGAACTTTGGCGAATATTTTTTTAAAATATATGGAAGATTTAAATTTTTATCTAGTGAATTTATTGCTAATTGTTGGCTTTGTTTTTAGTTACTCAACGTCTTTAAACACAAACACAATATCAATTGAACCAATCAGTTTGATTTGTTTCAGTTTTGCTTGAATTTTGAACTTATTGTTATATCAATTTTTATATGGGAGTTGATATGGATGTTAATTAGATGCATGTTTTAGAATTGGAGGTTGAATTTGATATATACAGATCTATATGGATAGAGTTGAACATTATTCTATTATTGATATTACTATGTTGTTGCGGTAGTTGATAAATGGTTTTGTTAATACAGAATTGAGGCGTGCCCATTCAATGCTCGATATTTTTTGAATTGCATTGTGTCTTCTGGCATGGATTATCCCTAGTATATATAAGTAAAAGATGCATATGAGTCTTAAAAAAATAGGATTTGAAAAAATGAAAAAAATTATTTTAAATTATATATGATGAGTACACAAGGTCTAGAAAAAAATTGATGATTATTGATTATTATAATGTAATAAATAATATAATTATATATGTATAACAATAGCGGGTCGGGTGTCCCTAACATGTCCATGTCTTACTTTTTTAAGAAATGACGTATCTGCGTGTTCATTTTTGTGTTGTGTCTGCGTGCCCATATTCGTGCCCGTGCCTTTGCTTCGTAGTGACCCACACAAACAATCACAAACTCATCCATCAGGGCAAGAAGACTAGAAAGAAAAATGCATCCATAAATCAATATAAAGTAGTGAATTCATGGGTGTGGAATTGAAAGAAAAATAATGCGTACATCAATCAATTTTCCAGGTGCTCTCAAAGCTCTTTGAGCGGACTGCATATCTTTGTAAGTGATGAATCCATAGCCACGTGATTTTCCTGATGCTTTGTCAGTGATCACAGCTCCTTCTTCAATTTCACCATGCACTTCAAATGCCTGAATGAAATCATAACCTTAGAGAGGTTGAATTGTGATGGTTGAGATTCATCTCATGTAGGACATCACTGACACAACACAAAATACGATCAGCAGTCAGCAATGCACTTACAGCATACAAAGCTTCTGAAGTGGTATTCCAAGCTAAGCCGCGGACAAAAAGCTTTCGGTGGGCTGGATCTGCGCTTGCAACATTTTTAATTTCTTCAGCAATAGAAGGATATTGGGACCCCCTTCACGCCACAACATGCAACAAGCACACATGCACAGTGTCAATTCACACAACACACAATCAGGAGGAGCTTTGTATGCCCCCTACTTGGCCCAGGCACAACACTCTCACAAGCAACACAAACTAGCATACAGACATGCAAGAACATATACACGAAAATGGGCATGCACAAATACATACACATGAACACATGCAAACACAAGCAAATGGACCTCAGACACATGCACAGGCATTGACACACAAGCTGGTGTTAGTAGAATATTTTAAGACACATGGAGTGTTTAAAATGCTCGAGGCTGATGCCTTTGACATGTGGCAATGGAAAGAAAGCTTAGACCTTTAGAAAGTCAAGCCTATATACTGCTAGTGCATGTCTTACACATCTCATGCTTTTAAGCTTGCCTCATCCAAATCCGAAATGAAGATTCTCTAGAAAAATCTACCAGAAAATGCTAATATTCTAGCAATTGTTCTTTGGAATGCACATTTCAAATTGTGGTATATCATTTTAACATTGCCATCTGTAATAATAAAAAAATTGTTCCAAATTCTTCCTTTAATACTCTTTTTCATAAGTTGAAACATTGAAAATCATCCTTTTAGTGACATACACCTAATCACGTGGCTATGCACTAAGTTTTATCAGAAGTTAAAAAACATCCAAATTCAGAAACCAAGGATTCAAAATCAGTCTAAAATCTTCAAGGTTTGTGTATTCAATTCCGTCAAACTAGTGTTGAACAAAGTTGCTCAGAGGCAATCCATACAAAGCCCTAATGCAACAAGCAAGAATTCAAAACACACACACACACACACCCAAGAAATCTGTTCTAGACTAAATTGGAATCTGAACCAAGGATCAAATTTTGTTTCAGTGCATAGTTTCAGTGACTATGAAAACAAAAATATTTCAGTAATGTTTCACGAAACAAGATGGAAATAAAAAAAAAATAAAAAAATAATTCCGAATTTGAGGTCGAAACACACCAAAAATACATAAATTTTTTTATATTCAATCAATGATTCATTTCAATTCCAAAACGGATTTCGGATATTTTGACGGTTTCGAAATGAAATTTAATTCCTCGATCTGAACTTCTTTTCAAATATTGAGTGTATCTTCCAAAACCTATCCAGAAATGTGTCAATTACAGACACACATCAACAGTTCGAGGCAAACCCAGAAATTTGTTATGTTAATATAACTGAAAACGAGATTTGAAACTGAAACATACAGCTTAGCAAGGAGATCCACCAATTGGGCTTTAGCAAGTGGGTCAAGTAGCGAACGCAACTGTTCTACTTCCTCTGAAGGGCTCGCATGTAATTGACCGTTGTCTGGTTCTTCAAGCTTCCTCTTCTTTAGGTCGTCCATCCTCTCTCTCTCTCTCTCTCTCTCTGCGCAGCTTTTTTTAGGGTAGGTATGTGTGCTTCTTTAGTCCGGTTGAGCATTAGGAACGAAACCATTAGGAAATATTTTAAAATATAATGAAAGTGAATTAAAAATTTAAGAATTATTTTCAAGATATTCTAAAATGTTGGTCAAAATATATTGATTTTTTTTCTTTTAACGATATGGGGGTGTTCGAATTAATTTATATATGTTTCGAATAATTTTTTTCTCGATCTGATAAAAAATAAATCATAACAGTCAAAAACATGTTTAAACAACTCTAAACGTTTGTGCCATTTTAAAATATTAAAATTTTAAATTTAATCACCAATTTATTTTTGTCTCTTTTAAAAATAAAAATACTTCGACTGTTTCGTAACAAAATGTTAATCCCAGATATTATGGTACTTTAAAGTATTTTTAAGCATGCTATTTAAAAAATATATTATAATAATAAATTTTATTTAAGTTTATTTATGATTGATGATCTTAAAAAACTTAAAATAAAACAAAATTAGAAAATATGTGTGTCTTTCGTAGCAGTCCAAAAGCCCGCGTTCATACTTCCCCGGTTTTTATTTATTGATCTTCTTGAAATAGTTTTTCCTGTTTTTTCGAGTCTGTTGGTATAAAAAAAATAATTTTTTGATACTCTAGATGGACAAGTGTCTCACATGTTATATTAAGGACCAGTTAAACCTCTTAAAAATGCCAATGGGTGACTTTTTGGTCATTGAAGCAGGCTTGTAAACAAGTCTACAAATGGTTACTCAAGCTCTGCTAAAAAAAATTATGATAATCTCCTAATGATGTTTAAGCTTTTATTCATTTGATCTTAAATTTCTTTGCAATGAAACGAATCACGAACTAAACCCGAGCAACACAAAATCTTTTGTGCCACGTAGCTTGATTCTAATTGCTCAAATTTTATTCGTTTATTACTCAATCTCATTCATTTTTATTTTGGAAACTTTAAAGAATAACTAAAAGAAAGGAAAACGATTAGTTATTCGTAAAAAAAACAGTGTCTTGGAGCAAAGTGTTATCCTTTGATATTATTGAAGGGAATGAGCTCTTGCCATAGACTCATGCACAACTGTTAAAACAAATACATGAGAAAAGTTCAAAATCCGAGTTGCTATGGCAGCTATCTTATTTTGAACATTACTTGCTTGTCTTCAAGACTAGTCCACCGAGCATCATGCGACTTGGTATTCCAATTAAAAGTTTGACCGAGGCTCCAATTTTGTTTTGCTTTGCTGTTCGAACATCATTTTCAGTTGCCTGCTCTGTTCTTCGATCCTCAACTGTAAGTTTCGCTGAAGCTGACTCAAAAAATATATGTATATCAGGAGCGCGAAATTGCAGTTTTAGTACTTATATTGAACAGAAACAGAAGCATGGCATTAGCAGGACTTCCTATAGTTGGTAAAGTTGAGCATTACTTATTATTTCATCAGCAAAATACATTTTATGATCCATTGAATACGATGACAAAAGTATTTGTATCAGGGAAATTAGAAACATCGGTTAGTGGCTATGGTCATTTAGCTCAAACTAGTAAAATAAACACGATTTATGGCTTTCGTATTTGTCAAGATGATGGATGTGTGCTTTGTTTCTTTTGAGTTGCACTCTAACTATTAAGCAGCACCTGAAGGGAGAGTTAAGCTTAAATCAATACCTCTAACTGCTCATGAAGACGTCTCTGGACATCTAGCTGTAGCTGCAGTGCCTTCTTAATTTGCAAGCCACTGCCCGAAAAGTTGAAAGTATGTCTGAGATGAAGTTTTTGAGTGAGAAAGGTATGATATAGGATTAAGATTATGTGATCAATGCTAAAAAAGAAACTGCATCACAAAGCTTACGCGTTAAGATCGAGAAGTGCTAAATTATTCTGACAAGCCGTTATCTCGGATTTTCCTGCAATTTTCCATGTTTCATGTCAAGCAATTTTAGGCGAGGAGGGTGATCATCTCCTCAAAAACCATGCATGAGATCAATAAATTTGTGCAATGAAGTAAAACATGCTTACTATCAGCAATTTTTAGTAGGCGTGGTGATAAATAAAGCACCCGTACCCCTTTTGATCTCTCAGAAATTTAATAAAAGGGGGTGAGACAGACAGGTTCGGAAATGGCTGGATTAGCTGGAGGAAGGGCGGCCCCACCCTAAAACAAAGGTGTACGTACATAAATAAAGAGGCTGGTTATGGCCTTTACTTAATAGGGCTCCTTGGCACATGGTCAATGTTGAAATATGCGAGGTGCGTGCTAATTTGCTCGCTGCTGTATGATAGGGTAAGAGATCTTGTTTTCTACGACGTTCATTTGGTTAGTTACCAATTGAATAGCAGTAATTTTTGAAGACCATATTGGGTTATTGAGCTTCTCCCCAAACACAGACCCAGGGCAAAACTATCAGTATAGAATGGCACTAAGATTTTGATATATAGAACTGATAAATGAATCATTTGCCAACAAGAAAATAACAGTAGAACTCTGCAAAAAAATGTTGAAAAAGGGTGAAATTTAGCTGCCTAAAGAATTAAATGATACATAACATAAGCATATGCAATCAACGCAGAGAGTTATATGCATGGACAGGAAATAGATCCTTCTTAATTTGATCAATAATGAAAACTTAATGAGTTATTTCTTCGAAGATCCAGAAATTAAAATATACGGACATCCCTGAAAATGAAAACGTCAGTAATATCTATGATAGATGATGCCACGAGGAAGATGGTTCAAATCTTTAAATGGCCTAGTTCAAGCACTGAGCATGTAGTATAGCAATACTTCCTCAATAATCGTCAAAGATATTTAACAAGATTACCTTCTGTAAATTCGGGCATGTACTTTGCTGTTCGATATTTCTACGAAGTAAATGGAGGACAAAAGGGAAAGAACTGATTCAGATTTCTATAAAGAATAAAAACCAAGCAGGGCTCAAATCCAAAAGTTCCTTAAGCCACCACCGTTACCTGCAAATGGCTTTTGACATGAAAGATTGTCAATCCCTCTGAGTTCATCAGCTTCAGTATTGCTTTTGGTGTTGCCTCTAAAGTGATAACAAAAAAAACAGTCAGTTAATCAAGTTTTTTTTTTCCATTGAACAGAGAAAAAATTGAATTGAATTACTTAACTGTCAGCACCACCAAGACAATTTACACACTCAACAAACCGATCATGAAGTTCTTGAGTCCATCTAATTCGTCTTTTACTCGAAAAAACTGTTCCAGAAGGAACAGTGTTTCGAGAAGTAATCATAACAGTTCCATAAGGTTCTGCAGATTGCCCAAAATGAGCAGGTTGAGAACCATACAGGTTGCACGAGACCTGTCAGAATAATTTCGGGCATGTGAAACAATAGCAAGCAAGACAGCAACAAAAATAGAAACTGTTTTCTGAATTGTACAATGCTCACACTGTAATTTTGATCTATGTGAACTGAAGTATCAAAATCATCAAGCAATTTACGTTTCAGATGCGCAATATGTTTTATCCCTGGAAGATTGCTACATGGAAGTTTACCAGACTTTTCAGGACTATGGTATTGATTAATAAAAACTTGAGACTTCACAGAAAATCGCGGGACACTTTTGCAGAGACAGTTTGGTTCAGCTTTCTCTGGTGGATCGGTATACAAGCCATCTCCAGATTGCTGACATGGTGGGATTTGAAGATCATAACTTTCCGATTTCTGGGGGCAACCAGATGGATTACCAGCTTGGTACTCATATTGGGGGAACCCCATGTGGTATTCGGTTGTATAAAAAGCAGAAGTTGGTGATCCAATACGACTCATAATCGTGCTCGATGAATTAGCCTGCGAGAATTTTTGTTTCTCTGAGCCTTGCTCCATAGTTGGTGACTGAAAGCAAAGTCCTAGGTGACCAGGAAGTTGAGAAAATTGGGAAGAAAGGCTATTATTCTCTAAAGTATGATCATTTCTGGGAGAAACATGCTTTCTTTCTTGGAAACTGATCTTCTGAGTGTTTATTTTCAAAAAAAAAAATGATCAACACTGCAATTCAAGTATGCAACAAGAACAGCAACAAAGTTGGACTCTGTTCGATTTTCTCAATTAATAGCAACTAAAACTAAGCATCAAAATCTATCATCCTTTTTAATGAATAACCGAAAACTATGAACTGAACGAAGTAAACTCCAAATCAGTAAAAAAAGGGGAAGATGCAGAACATGGATAACCAACACAGCAACATTGAGTTCATATGGCTGACACAAAATTCTTTCTTATATGCTACAAGACTTGATATGGAAGATTTCATGGATATGGTCAACAAATCCTATGCAGGCAAGTCTTTTAGTTATTCCTTGTAAGGATAGGTATTAACAATGACATTTTGACAAATCCAAGGCCCAAAACATTTAGAAAAATACAACCTTCTGACAGGTAAACCCCTGCCTCTTCCTCATCCCAAAAAAGACAGCCAAAAAAAAAAAGGAAATAAGAAGTGATAGTATCTCGGAAATAACGGCTCAAGTCCAGTCGTAATGGGGTTAATGAGTTTAACGAAGTTACGACAATCTATGGCTAATCGATAGAAAGAAAGATGCACAGAAGGTAAGTGGTTCGTCCTAAGGTTACGTCCACTGTAATGAAGTCTCTTGTTCCTTGGGAGTTTATATATTGATTCGTCGATGAATACAATCAGGTCATAGGAGTTGGGCTAGTACAAGAGGTTACACTCAGCGCCCTTTATTTCTAGGGAAGATGTTGTCTAGAGGGAGATAAAGAAGAAGATGAACTGGCTGGTCAATCTCAAGAAGAATATCCTCCCTGTTGGCAAGATAAGACTGTTCCATTTATAACCGTCGTCTCCTGGTCCCCGACGACATCTCCTCTTTGTCTGCTGATCCTGTGGTGACCTCTTGTCCTCGTCTTGTCAAGACCTCTGCTAGTCGGCGATATTGTACCCTCCATCTCTGGGTCGTTCTGCCCCACTACTCCCAGTAGGTGAGGGTAATTTTCATGAGTGTCAAATGTGGTCCCCCTGTTCTTTGGGACACGTGGCATGATAGGGCGCTTCAAGGGTTAGGATTTGACTTCTCCTTCCCCGACTCTTTTGGTTTGGGCCGGAGTGCTAGTCCGTTGGACTTTGCCCCTTCTCCTCCAGATGTGGGGTAACAAGGGACACTTTTTTTGGGCCAATAGGCAAATCAGGGTTATTGGGCTCCAAGGTCATCGCGGTCCATATTTGCAATTCTTGTCCTCATCAAGAAGATTTATACTAAATTGACAAAGTATATGGTTTTCTGTTATTTATCGGATCGGTTTGGATCTAACTTAAACATGTAATTTTTAAGGGCTTTGGAGTAAAATAAGTCAGATCCGTTTAGACCTTTGATATTTTTACCCGTTTATGCAACAACTTTTTGGACCCAAAAGGCTTATTCAAGCTAATTCAAGAAGCTAATTTTAAAAGTTTTTTTTTGGTTTTTTGGAGTTTTATCTTAACTTTTTAGTTTATAATATTCATAAAATATTATTATTGACGTTAAAAAATCATATCTTTTTATATTTTGGGAACTATTACGCATAATCTATACATACATGTAATTATTTTTTTATTTTGACACAAAAAGGCCAAAAAAAACTAGAGAATCACTCCAAACGGACTTTTCCAACATTTTTATCATTTTAAAGAACACCCCTAAATGGTTTTGAGGAACTTTTTTAACTCTAATTTTTTTACGAAGTTTTTCAAACCACAACTTTTTATCTAAAACAACCAGATCCAAACATGCCCATTATATGATTCCTAAAGTTAGACAGAAAGTAAGTATTGCGACAATGTGAAACTTAAACCAATAATTTAAGGTGCAATGTACGTAGGTAGTAGATAGTTGAGGGGACAAAGTGGAACAAAGGGCATAGTATAGGGAGTCTAAATGTAGTTTGCCCAAGTAAGAAATAAGAAGAATAATATTCAGATGACAAGGGGTATGGGTCTCACTCTCTCTTTTTATGTTATGATTCCTGAAGTTTTGTTTTCCATCATCAGATAATTGATACTGGAATATATTCACAATTCTAACTAATAATTAATTTAAAGTGCCTTTTCTATAACTGTCAACTTTCTTTCCCAATGCCCACAAGTTGCACCTAGGAATGTGAGTATCTGAAAGATAAAATGCCTATGAGAATTTATGTGAAAATAAAGAATATTTGAAAACTTTAGAATTGGAAAAAACGTGTTTGACTAGAGAAGACTGATTTCACTTTCAAATACATAGAAAATTAGGCCGTTTGATTTGGATCTCAGAAACTATTTTTCTATTTTCGGAAACATTTTCTAGGAGAAAAGTTGTTTAGCCAGTTGTTTTTTATTTTTATGAACAAAAAAAGGGTAGATTTAGACAAAATGTTAGGACTGTTCCGTGTGCTTTTGGGGAAACAATCTTTTCAGAATTTAAAAACCACGACCACCACACTCCCAACACCACCACATTTCTGTTTTAATTACTTTTTGGGTTACAGTTTAAGCAAGTTTTATTGTTTTCTATTTCGTAAAACTATTTTTAGAATCATATAACCAAAGAAGTTCTACAACACAAAAAACATCTAAACACACTTTTCTAAAAGTCTTTCCAAAAATAATTTTTGAATATTATTTTTTGATATGCAAACCAAACAAGTCTATTTATGTGGGTGGTTTAAGAGATAAAATATCTGTTCAAACTATTCTTCAATGTAATACAACAATCAGAATCCAAAACTTGGTATATTTTATAACAAGTAACTCATCTCAACTAAACAAACATTCCCTCAGCCTCTTGTAGTTGGTCTACCATTCAATCGTCTTACCGAATTCAAGTTGATTATATATCGTCTCTTTTTCATAAAAAAAAAACAATCAAATAATTATCAATCATGTTTTTGCGGATCAAATCATGCATACAATATATAAAAAGAAATTCTAAATATTTATATTCGATATCTTTCTTTTTAAATAAGATCTCAATTATAGTTTCTTTTTTTTTTTGGATTTTAACATGTATTTGTGTGTTTTTCATTGCATTTTTTGTTACCCTCATCAATGCAAGTAAAACCATGCATTCCCTATCTTACAATGTGAACTAGGTCATTTTTTTTGTTAGATCATCCGGAATCCGAAAGTCACTTTGAACTCTGACTAATCCGGATTCGAGCCGGGTAGAACCACAAGGGCGGCAAAGCTCTCCCTACCGAACGCAACTGCGTTCCCAAGACTTGAATTTGAGACCTTGGTTAAGCTAGAACAGTCCCTCACCTACTGATCTAACGCTCGTTGGTGAACTAGGTCATCTGATTACTCAAAATTCACCCTTTCTTCCAACGAATTTCCGAGAACTACCATTTTTTCTTTTGACTCTAATCAGTTCAATTGTATGTTTTTCAGACTCATGACTGTAATTCAAAATTTGGCTACATGCACTAATTGAATCTTGGTAAGGTAAAGGAGAGTCGAAGAGTTTACGTCTTGCCGTTTGTTCATCTACTAACCAATCTGTGTGGGTTGAGATGAACACATTACATACTGATAATGTCAAACGTTAATGATTGTTTGTCTAACGTTTGTATAAATTGTCACCATCACAAGGTGTAAAAGAATCAAATGTGTTGAAAAAGTATGGAGACTAAAAGATTAATTCCTTTGTATATTTCACTATCTGAGAATATGACAAGGGATAATCTGGTGTGTTTGGGCCTGTTTACCAGTCTAAAAAAAGTGCAGGTTTTGATCTTTACCTTTGCTTTCACAGCCGAGCTTCATAGGGAATGTTAGAGACTTCAAAAGTGTGTTTAGGTGTGCAACTACAACCTCTATGGATCGACCATCAAGAATACTCTAATTCCGATGCGGATGAGTTGTTGTTGATCAGACCGAAGAGAGAATTAGTTAAATTGTACATAAGTTGACATGAACACCCATAACTAATGAACCAAAAAAAAATTAATCGTATCAAATTTGGACAACAAAATCTCAGCCAAATTTAAATCGAATAGTACTTTTATTGGAGACCTAGGTTTTGGGACCCAACCGAATTCTTGCCCAAATAGTGTAACTAAAAAATAAAAAGTGAAAATTGTTGAAAAATACAAAATTGGTATCCAATTTATAAATAAATTCAAGCTTGTATTTTTTAAGGTGTGAGGTACAACACAGCTGAACTTTTAAGGTGTAAGGTTCAAACAAATTTTTCTCTTTTTTTAATATGACAATATTACTCTTGTGTCTAACAAATGAGCACCATTATTTTCTCATGGGGTAAATCCAACTCTTCTTCCATAGAAATCCACCATCACCCAACACCTCCCCTCCCCACTGACAATGATACGGTGGGGGGGCGGTGGTAGGGGTAAGATATGATAGAAGTTTTTAAATAACCCCATTCATTAAGATTATTTTTGTCCTGTGTGGACCTCTCGCCTTAAAAGTGCATGATTTTGTATTTGTCGCTGAAGTTTCCAAAATAAATTGGTAGTAAACCCAATATTTTAACCCTGAACATTGAATTTGAATTTCCCGAATTGTGTAATTCAAGTTCAAAAATTTAATGACAGACAATATCCAAATTGAAAAATTCACATTGAATTTAAGTTCGGGTTGAACTATTTAAAAGTGTTACCAAACAATACATAAAGAGTGTTGCTAACTAGTTAAGTAAGAAATAGAAGTAAGAGTCATCTATGCTGGCCAAGCTCATCATGGCACAAACCTATTGAAAATGTTAAAAGGGGCCAAAACACAAAAGAACAAAACTAATCCTCTTGTGGAAATCAGAGAATAGGTATGTTCTTAGATTCCTTTTTCGTACCAAGACAAAATAAAAAATTGCATTCTGCCCCTACAATAATTTAATTGTTCAGCTTGTTTTGAACGTAGAGAATGTCTTTTTCCTTTTTGTAGCCAAATGGACAAAACAAAACACCCCTCCCCCTTCTCTCCACCTTCTTCTCTGCACCTTCTTCTCTCTTTCTCTCCAATTTACTTAGTTTGACTTTTATTACCTTTCTCTGATATTCCAAAGCTAAAAAGCCATAAAAGAATAGAGATAAGTTAAAAGATCGAACAATGAAAGAACTCTTGTGCTGTAAATAAAGAGAGAAACATCAAAGGCAACGAAACCCTATTAATATAGTCTGGAATTATGTTAGTCATTGTTGTGTATGTTAGTCTTTAGCATATTTTCGGATTACGGGCATGCCAAAATTTGATTGGATTTAAAATTTAAATACATATGATCTTACCTATTCAAACTGACGTGAAGTTCTTAAATCGTAACAGGCAATTGCAGTGAAGTGTAAGGTTACTTTTGAGTTATTTTTTATGGGTTGGAGATCAAGGACTTAAACAATTTTCCACTAGTAATGGAATGAATTAGAATTAGAAAGACATCTGGAATGTAAAGTAATAGAAGAACCGTAATTTGTAAATAAAAAGACTATTGTATTTAGCATTAAACAAAAATAAAAATCGCCGAAGTGATGTGTTACAAATTAAAGGAAATTTGCAATTGAATAAACTAAGTAAAAGAGAGGTTCGCTCTGTGCAGAGTTGTTGTGTTGATTAAAGAATCTTTTATTTGTAGTCTTTCCTTCGGTTTTTATAGGAGATGGCCTGTAGCCGCCAAAGCCATCATTTCCAGTCATGATGCAATCACGGCCTTTTTTCTCGAGACACGCAATTCACTCTAATTGAAGGCTCTTAACATCGCGTTTTCTCGTTTCTTTGAGATTTTTAGAGTCTTATTTTCTTGACCTCTTGTTAAGTTTGGACTCTCATTGACTTTCTCTTGACTCTTAGATCACCTCCACGTGTCACCCCTAAATTTTATTATTTTGAGTGTAAAGACATCCACACTTAGATTTGATCGAATGCAAGAAAGCTTCATACGACAAACCACTTTTATCCTTTACTTGAGTTTGCTCCCTCAGATTCAGTTTGAAACACCAGCACAAGTTTTTTTTTTTTATCTATCAAGATACTGTAATTTCATTTAAGCAGAAAAATGTTGGTTACAGTTAAAAGATAAAAAAGCCCCTAACTTTGTAGGTGGACAGCTGACCCAACCAAGTCTAGTGAGCTGGATAAAACCGATGCTACTATCCAATGAGCTGCCTTGTTAAAATTTTTTGGCTTATATAGAAACCTTAGATTAAGGGAATTAGCAATCCCACGATATATATAGGACAATTTAGTGTACGAAACTCTTATCATTGTAGAGTTTAAAAAAAGTTAGATGTATATATATATATATATGTTTTTTTTTTTGGCTACAGGGTGTCCAAAAAACACGTTTTCAAAAGCGATAGCAACATGAAAAATAAATTGTATTTTGAAAATAAAATTTTGGAAAAAAAAGGAGAATCTACAAAAAAAAAAAAAAAAACCTTTGGAAATACCAACTAGCCAGCTCCTTGGAGTTGTGAGGAGACAGAATATATACTGCCTACCAACATCTCAACCTATTTGTGTATTGAAAGGATATATAATTAGGACAAACACCAAAACCAATCTTACGAAAGGACAATCCTCAAAAGCAACATAAAAAATACATTGTAATAAACTACACATTATATAGTATACTATTCTTTCTCAAAAGCAAAATAAAAAATATAAAAATGATAAAATACAAAAATGGATGAATAAGTAAGAAGTACAGAATAAAATACATTGTAATAAAATTTCAAGACCTAAAGTACAATACGGATTCTATGTTATACACATATTTCTATAAGAAAAGGTATATAGTACTACTGCGTATGTAAGACAAGATAACGAGTCTCTTTAGAACTTGTTTAAATATGTAGCTTGTAAAGGTTTTGGAGTAAAATAAGTCAGGTCTGTTTGAATTTTGGCTTTATATCAGCTTATGTAGCAATTTTTTAGACCTGAAAAAGTTTACTTAGGTTGATTCAAGAATCTGATTTTATGAGTTTTTCTTTCGATTTTTTAGAGTTTTGTAGTGAGTACAAAATAACTTTTTAGTTTATTATATTCATAAAATATTATTAGTGATGTAAAAAATTGAAATTCATATTTTGAAAACTATTATGCATAATGTATCCATCATGTAATTATTTTTTTATTTTGACACAAAAAAGTTTGAAAGTCACTCCAAACGGACTTTTTTAATTTTTTTTAAAAATACCTCAAATAATTTTGGGAGACTTTTTTAACTCTTAACTTTTTTAGTTTTTCAAACTACAACTTTTTATCTAAAAAAAGTCAACTTTATGTTGTTTTCAGACGTAATACAAACGACGGCAAAATGTTGTTAGACTGTTGATCACGTGCACTCGGAGAGAAAACAAATATGGCACTTGACAATTTGATCAGAAGTTTTATGAGAATTTTTTTTTTTAGATGAAGTCTTTCATGATCAAAGATGTATTTATAGACTTCCAATGGTTACCAATATGCAACCATTCAAATAAGAGACACAACCTTTCCGTTGCCGACCCAAATCATCACCAACGGTTGTAGCCGTTGCCAAACGTAATCGTCGTCAATTGCTTCCTCTCCTACCCATACACGGAAAAACACCACCAGTTAATGTCCATGAGTTCATTGACTTACACCTTCCATTTGAACGTAGATAGACATGACTCAAGAGTTTTCCAAGTTGGTGTTTACCTTTGGTACCAAAATTTTGTTTTCACCAACTTTTTGTCTGTAACCATTTACAGATTGACATCAGAACAAGGCACTAGACTTACGTGCGCACGTTTTTGCCTTCGAGTTTGACCGCACCATTCCACATATGTTATCCTTGTTGATAGCATACCCCAGGTGACTTCAATTCACTCTATAACTAAGTGATTGACATCAATGCTCTATATTAGGGATCATAAGGTCCACACCCTCAGTATCATTGACGACTTCAGCCAAACACAAATTTAATCAATGTGTCGACTTGCACCCAAAAATTTGATCAAGTATTTCCTCTAAAGCCCATGCTAAGGTTTTCCTCAATACACCTTATCGACAACTTAATACACAATGTACCTTAGTGGACTGTTTGGTATATTTTTTGGGAGGGGTTTAGATTGGTTTGTCCAAACCAAAAGATGAGATTCAATATTTAATGTTGTTTATACCTATGTTTGGTATGTGCAGGGATATATGACTATTATGATAATATATTTGTATATAAATAACTATTGTGCTCTTTAACCAATTTAATCCAAACACGAGTATGAATATATGGGAGTATAAATGTCATTTGAATGTGAAACTCCCAAACCCACATATGAAACCCCCTATAAGTTTCATGATCGGGCCATGACTAGGCCGAATTTTAAACCCTAGGCTAAATACGTAGTTACCAAACATGAATTTAAGGGAGTTTAGTCCCCTATCCATGTTCCAAACCCACATACCAAACAACCCCTTTGTGACTATGTAGAGATCTCATGGTGCCTCAAAGTAGACTTTACACTCATGAGCATGTGATAGCCCTGGAATGCCTGCTGGTGTCCTCTACCTTTTATCTGACCAATTCATATCCCTAATCAGGTAGAGTTGCATCTTTTTTATAAATTTTAGGCATCCCTACAAATTCTCTAAAAATTCCCTTCACTAAGTAATACTGCAATACCTAAGTGCTTCTTAAACCCATTGCAGTTACATGCTCTCTGAATTTGTTCAGAGTCAACCCCTTTGGTCATAGGGTCAGCCACCATATCTCCCGAGGGTATACAGTCGACTTTTATTTCACCTGTCTCCACTATATCTTGAATATAGTGATAATTTACATCAATGTGTTTTCCTTTAGAGTTATTAGCTCCACTTTTTATTAAAGAGATAGCGGACTTATTGTCACAAAACACATTGAGTGGTTTACTAGATATACCCAACTTTAAACTATCAACAAAGCGTTTAATCCAAACAACATTACTTACCATTGTACTGCACGCTATGTATTCGGCCTCCATTGTGCACTTTGCAACACAACCCTGCTTCTTACTTAGCCAAGAAATAGCCGTTCCACCAAATAAAAATATATAGCCACTTGTAGATTTTGTGTCATCTACATCACCTGCAAAGTCTACATCCGTATAGCTAATAATTTCTAGATTATTTAATCCAAAACACAATTTCATACCGGTCATGCCTCTCAAGTATCTAAAAATATTTTTCACTGCCTGTCAATGTGTCATTCCTAGATTGGATTGATATCTACTTACTAATCCTACCGCATGACAAATGTCGGGCCTTGTACTTGTCATAGCATACATGAGACTACCCACAACTTGTGTGTAGCGGACCTTACTCATTTCAAATATTTCCTCATTTGAACTAGGGCACATACCTTTACATAGACTTTGACCCTTGAAGATAGGAGTGCTCAACGACTTACTATTATTCATACCGAATCTCTTGAGCACATTTTTCAGATACTTTTCTCGATCCAAATATAAGAGTCTAGAATTTCTATTTCTAGAGATTCTAATTCACAAGACATAATTAGCCTCACCCATGTCCTTTATTTCGAATTTGAATCTCAGGTACGCTTTGGTTTCTTTCATCATATTTGGACAATTTTCTGCCAATAAAATATCATCTACATAGAGTGACAAAATTGTTAGTTTATCATGGCATGTCCAAATATATACACAATGGTCTAAAGCACTAACTTCAAATCCTATTTCAAGGATTGCCTGGTGGAATTTTAAATACCATTGTCTAGAGGATTATTTGAATCTATACAGAGACCTTTTCAATTTACAAACTTTGTGTTCATGCCTTTTAACCTTTAACCTGAAAACCATCAGGTTGAACCATATAGATGTCTTCTTTTAATTCTCTACTAAGGAAGGCTGTTTTCACATCTAACTGATGTAATTCAAGATCCATCTTAGCCACAACTGACATGAGTATTCTGATTGAAGTAAACTTAGCAACAGGATAATATGTATCCACAAAGTCCATTCCAGGTTGTTGAGTAAATCTTTTAGCAACTAACTTTGCTTTATATTTATCTAGCGACTCATCTACTTTCAATTTCTTTTTAAGGACCCATTTGAAACCAATGGCTTTCCTTTCTTTTGGAAGATCTACTAAATCTCATACATCATTTTTGTTAATTGAATCAAGCTCTTCTTTCATAGCTTGAAGCCATTAATCTGCATCACTACTATTGACTGCCTCCATAAAGTCCTTAGGATCATCTTCGAATATTATGTTTTCATTTAGATTAAAAATGAAATGATCCTTTAATTTTTTAAATGGTACCCCCTTCCTTTTACTCCCACTTTTCTCTGCCTGTGAACCTTGTTCACCTTGGTCATCAATCATTTCCTGATCAATAATGTTATCAATAGGACTCGTAACATTATCATCTAATAATTTGACCTAATCAATGGGAGTTATTTGATAGGTAGACTCAATGAAAACAACATCCTTACTTTCAATCAATCATTTATCCTAATGAAAGAATCTATATCCACTTCCATTCTCAACATATTCTTTGAACTTGCATTTCCACGTCTTTGTTCCTAGCTTATTCTTGAGAGGCTTCAGAATAAGTACATGTGTCTTATACCCCCAAACTTTAAAATTAGATATGTCAGGTTTTGTTCCAGTCCAATATTCCTAAGGAGTTTGAGGTTTAGCCTTTGTCCCGACTCTATTTAAAATATAAGTTGCAGTAGACAAGACTTCTCCCCAAAAATGGACGGGGAGATCAATATAAGTCATCATTGACCTTGTCATATCTAATATAGTTCTATTACGCCTTTCTGCAATGCCGTTTTGATCAGGTGTGTATGGCATGGTATATAAATGTCGTATGTTATTGTCTTTACAGAATTCGCCAAAAGCTTCATATTCACCACCTCTATCATTATTCAAGGCTTTAATTGGTCTACCCAAGTGTGTTTCTACTTCCTTTTTATATTCTTTGAATCTATCAAGTGCATCAGACTTGTGTTTGATTAAGTAGATATGACCAAACCTTGAATAGTCATCAGTAAAAGTTACAAAATATTCCATTCCTATATGGGCTTTTGTTCTTAAAGGTCCACATATGTCCGAATGGACAACCTCCAATAAATCCAAAGACTTCCAATGTTTGTTAAAAGATTTTCTAGCCATTTTGCCTTTAACGCATGGCTCATGAATATCAAAGTCTATCGTATTCATTTGAGGTATAATGCCCAATTTACTCATTTCGAGCATCTTGTCTTTACTGATGTGACCTAATCTTAAATGTCATAGATAGGAATTATTTTCACTAGCTGAAACATTCATGTACACGGAATAAGAAATTGTACTACTATGGATAAGGTACATATCTTGAACCCCTGAATCCTTTACAATGACATCATCATCATTTCGGATGTAAACAAATCCTAACTTGAACCTTACATCATAACCTCTTTTATCTAATACAGATATCAATATAAGGTTCCTTCTAACATTGGGTGGATACAACACATTCTTAAGAATCAAGACTAACAAGTCACACTCCACTTTGCAAGTTCCTTCTCCTGGACATCAGAATATGTATTGTTTCACATGTAAATACGATGCTCGCCTGGTGTTTTTTCATTGATTTCTGAGAATCTCCCTTGTCTCTTGCAGTGTGTCTAGTTGCACCAGAGTCGATCCACCATTGTTCTTTTGAATCTTCAAGTAGCATCGCTTTAGAAATAGACATAACTACCTCCTTTTGTTTTCCCTTTTGCTTGTTCGGACACTTTGCTTTGAAAATGCTCTTTTTGTCCACAAGCAAAACACGTCCCTTTGCTTTTATTGTTGAACTTTCTGAATTTGAACCGTTGATTTCCATTTTTCTTCCACTTCCTTTGTTTCTTGTGTTGCACTTCCGGTTTTGATCCAGATGCCTCAGCGATCAACAATTTTCCACTATCAGTATTTTTCTCTTTCTATTCTTTGGTTCCTCCTCAAGTGTCAATAATGCTGGTAATGTGATCATAGTTAAATCTTTTCCTCCATAGGTCAAAGAAGTAACCACATGATTCCATAAATATGATAGGCCATTAAGAATAGTGGTCACTTGCATCTTATCAGTAAGTGGATGTCTAATATTTGATATATCATTTGCAAGTAATTCCATTTAAAGTACATAAACCACCACTTTATTGCCCTCGGACATATGCATCTCATTAAACTTATCTAATGGCAATTGTATATGCGTATCAGATACATGACCATACTTGGTCTGGAGTGCATCCATAATTTCCTTAGCAGTTTTAAAATCTTCATAAAGAGGAATTAAATCATCTTGCATGTTAAATAGAATTGAGACTCGGGCTAGATCATTATATTCCTCCCACCAACTTATTTGTTTAGCAATTATGGGATCTTTAACATTTTCTTTGGGCTTTTGTTGTATTGATTGTGCAATAGGTTTTCTCACGTGTGAGCACGTAAGTGATTTTACGCTTCCACATACGATAATTTATACCGTTCAATTTTTTTACCTTAAAAATATCCACACCTCCTTTACTAGCTATGAGAAAATTTAATAATACTACCAACTGCTATAACTGTGAAGAATGTTTAATGCAACATTGTATATTAGTAACAAAAATAATACTAAATACCACCACTACTTTATTTGAAAATAAAAAAATGAAAATATTGCATATCTCTCTAGAAATTGACTAGAGTAATATTGATTCAAATATCCACGTCGACAAGCCTTCTTGTTGTATAGAGAAATATGATTTTCTTTTGGCTTGATAAAAATAATCTAACTCCCAAAACTGTTAAAGAATTGTGTAGCAGAACCTCCCCTTACAAGTTCTCTAGAGATCCTTAGAGGTCGTAACCCCTTAATTTTGCGATTAGAATTTATCTCTAAAGCGACCAAATCTGGTATTGTGAAATTAACGCACTTATCAAAAGGATGGTGCCAAGAACAAGGTATCTGAGGTTTTAATAATGGCTTCTTTGACACAGGAGCGTTTTAAACTGAAGACTGGCCTTCTTCAAATTACCAAAAACTCAATTTTCAAACTATAATTTGATAGCACTCGTAAAATGAAGTTCGTTGATTTTTGAATGGACTAAATCGTAGTCCGATTGAATAAGATATGACCTTTCAAAATATACTAAATCGATTCAAACCGGTGCAAAATTAAACCGGTTTGGAAAAAATTTCAAACGAATTGGAGTGGGCGAGTCCAAGGGGTGGTTTGAATTAAATTAGGAGGTTGCAAGCAAGGGGCTGGATTGGGTTTGGACAAAAATTGGGCCTGAATAAAATCAAGAGTGACTCCTTGGGCTTGAATTAAATGAAGATATTGGGCTTGAAATAAATGAAGACAATTGCCTTTGTAGCAGGAGTCGTCTTCTTCGTTGAAAACACTAACCGGCGAAAAGAAATTCGGGCGAATTACAAAATATGACGAGGAGCTTTTTCTCTTTAATCCTTGGGTATTTTCACCCAAAATTTTACCAAAATGATCCTTGCTTAATCCTCTTCGACGTAGTCTCAACCAATATTGAAGATATTTAAATTTTGATCCACACATTTTTTTTGGAAAATCAGTCTTCGTCATAAAACCATGCTCTGATACCACTATTGGTCCCAGACGTAACACAAACAGTGGCAAAATATCGTTAGATTGTTGATCACGTGCACTCGAAAAGAAAACAAATGTGACGACTTGACAATTTGATCGGAAATTTTATGAGAATTAATTTTTTTTAATTGAAATCTGTCATGATCAAAGATGTATTTATAAACTTTCAATGATTACCAATATGCAACGATTCAAACAAGAGACACAACCTTTATCCGTTGCCAACCCAAATCACCACCAATGGTTGTAGCCGTTGCCAAGCGTAACCACCGTCAACTGCTTCCTCTCTTACCTGTATACGGGAAAATACCACCGATTAATGTCCATGAATTCACCGATTTACACTTTAAACATAGCCAATATAAATCAGAATCTCATCTCTCTAGATGTCTAGAACATTATAATTGGTAGCATACTTTGATAGCACAATATGCCAACAATATATATATATATATATATAACAGTAAAATTGTGACATTGAAACTAGATCAAAGATACATCAAGTTGGAGACAATATAATATAAAATTAGAAATCTCATCTCTCTAAATCTCTAAACCATTACAATTGGATGCATACTTAGAGCAACTTCAAGGGTAGTTGCCAAAAATGGGGTGTCAAATGCCATTTTGTAACCTTGAACAGTGTTTTGGCATTCTTGAACAGTGTTTTTGCTCCAATGGTAGGTGTCAATATGGGGTGCCATTTTAATATTTCAATGTTTTTTATTAAAAAATATAATTAAACTTAACGGGTATAGTTTTCATAACGATCGTAGTTTAACGGATATATTTTTATAGTAAAAATTTAAAATTTAAAATTTAATGGTGTAATATGACAATACAAAAATATTTAATGATATAATATAACAATACAATTAAATAACATGCTGTAATATGACAATACCAAAATAATTTGGGGGTACAAAGTGTCATTTTCCCTAAAATATATAGGAGCCCAATTTGGAACACGCCAGATCAAACCCTTCCCTTTCGATTCCCCTTCCCCTTCCCCTAAACCCTAACCCTAAACAAAATCACCAAAAATTACAACATCCATAACCTTGAAGCTCTTATTCTGGTGGGTGAAGTTTGCTTGAAGCTTGCTTCAGATGGTATAATAGGGGTTTTCGTTATCAAAAGCAAGGGAGTTTTGATATCAGGGAAGAGATTTTCAGGCAATAGAACTCCACACCAACGATTATCAGGAAAGTCTCTTTCCCTTTCCTCTCTCTGTATTTTTATAGAAATTTTGGGAGGAATATAGTCATTAAGAGGAACAGTAGCCACCAACGGTTATTTTGCAACTTCTCATTTCTCTCTCCAAAGTTGTCAAATATGTCACCCCAAAACCTAGATGCCATTTTGCTAACTCTGATGCCACCTCCGTTGGAGTCCAATTTTTTGAAGTTAAGGTACCATTTTAGCGATTATGAGGATGACACCCCTGATGACAACTCCCGTTGGAGTTGCTCTTAGTTAGGACAAGGCAATTGCCAACAATGACTTGAAAACATGCCAAAATGCCTAAAATTGTGCTGCAAACCCAAGGGTTTCTGATCTCTAAATCTCCACCACTTCAATAACAAAAATCTACAGCAAAACTAACAGCAATAGAGGAGCTGCCAGTTATCTTCTCTACATATATTTTATTATTAGTTTTAATCGATGGTGTTAATTTTAGATTCGTTTTAATCGATCATTTTAATTTAAGACCTACCAAAAACTTCAACCAAAATACTTTTTTGGCGACAAACAATTTTGTCACCAATAAAATTAACATTTAGTGTCAACGTTCACGCCAAAAAATGTTTTGGTGGGAACATTTTTTGCAAAGGCCTTTGACAGCGACTATAAAAAATTGTTGCAAAAAAAATCATAAAAAATAAATTCACAAGAAATTTTTGAAATTATCGCCGAATATCACTTTTTAGCCAATTGTTCGTTAACGAAACTCGTCGCTGGAAAATAATTTTCTTGTAGTAATGTTTGTGTTAATTCATAAAAGTGAAACTTATAGTTTCTTTGTCTCATGCTTTATTTCTACTATTTACTCATGCAGCTTGGTTATGTAAGAGAATAGGATTCTATCTTTTAGATTCATAACCAAATGGTTCTAAAAAATTCTTTATATCTTGTACAAACTTTATTCAAAAGACTTACTTAAGATTTTATAATTTCTACAAGAGAGACTATTTATGCAAAGGAATCTAGACAATAATACAATTATGGTCAGTCTAGCATTATTATTAATATAATCCAATTTTAAATTAACCAGGGTCAATGTGGAGTAAATAGTGAGTGTAATAATAATATCACGTCATTATTCACATATAAATCGTCTTAAAATTGCTCAATCCATTCCCGACTAATTTATTACATTATAGTCATTTGTGTTGTATATAATCAAATTTGTATTAATTCTTTGATGAAACGAGTCTCAACCCATTTCTGACTAATTCATCAACGGTTGTAACTCATTAATTATGGATCAATGGTAAATGTTCATTTTACTATACCATATCGAAAAGATAAAAATAAGTACGACAGGAAGACCAAGAATAAAAGAATAAGGGAAGTACATCTGGTGGGATTCTTTGGGTGCCAATTTGCAGGCAATTCCTACCATAAGTTTTCTTCACCCAAATCCAATCCAATGCATGCCGAAATGAGTTATTCTGTTCACATTGCCTATTCGAAATGGGTGAGAAATAAGGATCACTACTACTATTCTTTTTTTACTTTTGGGTGATAAGGGTTGGAGTCAATTTATGCGCACCTCGATTAATTTCGTTCTCGGTCTAGTTAAAGGTGGATCATTCACGCCGAGATTAAGGTATTCATGAATGATAAGTCTCTCATGCCTTGACCTTAAGAGATTGTCAAGATTCAAACTCAAGACATCTGAATTTGTAGCTCGTCTCTAATACCATTTGAACTACCCCTGGAGTTGAGAACCACTACTTTTAAATTTTCAAAAACCCACTAAATTTACTGGAATTCTTTGATGATGCACAAATTGGTCTCGTGCAAAATCAACAATTGAGTATGTGAAAGGGTGTAATTAATGAACAATAAATAAAGTTATCAATGGCAAAACAGTAAATATGAGCAAACACACAAATTTATAGTGGTTCGGTTCGGGTGACCTACTTCACTATCGGAAAACGGCAGCGGTGGCCTGAGCTCTTTATTGATGAATAAAGTAACTGGAGAATATACTCCGAGAGAATTACAATAGTTAGGAGAGAAAAACTTGGGGTGTAGGGAGGTATAGAGAAACAAAGCTCAAGTGTGTTAGGAGAGATGTTATGAGATGTGTCTCTCTATGTGGAGAGAGCTTACAATATATAAATTTGGTGAGGCGGTGACATGAAGAAGATAACACTATTTTTTTGTAAGTACAATTAAGGTAGCATTTGATTTCTATGAGTGCATATTCCGATATTCTCTTTCTCACGTGCTCCTATCTTCCCGATCTCCTTGAATCTTGGACTGGGTCAGATCGATGAAGTGAGTTTGGACTGCTTTTTAGCTAACTTGAGCTCAGTTAATTTATTAGGTCTGACCCAATCAATTTTGGGCTCATCATTCTTGATTCTTACCAAAAAAAAAATTGGAAAAGACTAATTTCACCCAACTGTAATTAGTGATTCAAGACATGAATATTTATTTCCTAATAACTAGGTCGCTTTGGATTAATTTAGTTTGTTCATTTCATGAACGATAAGTGCTTCAAGTTAGGGTGTAACTAGGGTGAATTGGGCCTTGAGGGACGAGTTGAACGTGAATTAGACGCTAACTCAAAGTAGCAACTTAAATATTGTTAGTGCTTAAATTTTTGAACTCGCGTAAAACAGCTCAAACAAACCAACAATCAGTCTGAAAGTTGGATCCAAATCAAGTTTGCTTCAAGGATTACGAAACCCAAACCGAAATTTATGTTCTATTCGGGTTGAACTTGAATTCAATACTTGGGAAAGGGTGTGGCTGGGTTCAGTTGGACTCCAAACATTGTACTTATTTTAAATAGAGTTCATAATTTTTTACCCAATCCTAACCCGACTATTGAAAATCACTGTTCAAATACTGATTATTTCGGATCGAGTTTAGGTTAACCGACTTAGCCTCACCCCTAGTTCCATTAACTAATTTCAATGAAAACAAAGGTTTCATGGTGGGAAGTTCTTATTTCTTCCTTCCGGGTTAGTTTGTTTCCCATAAATTTATGAATAAAAGGAAGTCTCTACATTGGGCCTACTGGCATCAATAGGTTAATAAGCTTGATACCTTTGGGTTAACGGCCCACAAAGCCCAAACACGCATATATAGCAGTTAATATTTTTCCCTAGTCGATAAAATAATGATATTACAATAAAGTTCAAATCACATTCTTTTAGAAACACAAGACAGTAATTTCAAGGGTAACTTACGTGGTAACAGAGATAAACAGTAAATTCAGACGTTTTAAGTTTGAATCTTTGTAATTCTATAGAGTCAGGCAATGAGAGATTTATTTCTCATGAATACCTTTGTCTCAGCATAGATGGTCTATCTTTGACCAAACTAGGAGACGAGATTAGTTGAGATACGCATAAACTGTCCTAAATAACATGGGAAGAGATTAGTCTAGATGCGCATAAACTGACCCAAATAATAGTTACCGCTGAACAAAAAAAAAAAGAAAAAAGAAACACACGGCAACAAATCTCAAAATATCAACTCAATAACACACTCAAGACTTACATCAAGTATTTACTCTGAAAATTGTAGACACAAGGCATACAAAATGTCCCTCACAACCCAAGAGGCTAAACGATATCCTAGTTCTAGTGTGGATAGCATAGCATGCCTTTGATAAGATCGAGAAAAAAATTACTTGAAATACATATAAGTTGAACTTAACACCTCTAACCACTGAACCAAAAATAAAGATATGACCGTCCTTCCGATAGGTAAAATGTGTTGATCTATCAATTTTTAATGATGGGATGAGTTTAGTCTTTCAAAGTTTAAATTTTGTTCGACTTCCCTGTTAAAGTAATATTAATTGGGTAGCCAATAGGTAGCTGACAAGTCAATAATTCATTGAGAAAGAGAAGAATAATGAATATAACTATTGGTAGAATTCTATGCTAATTAAACCGTGGTTTCAATTTAACTTAACCTAACATTAGTTATTTGATTATTTAACTAACTTAAATTGGAATTAGTTATCTAATTTTTAATTTAACTTAACCTGATATTAATTTGTAAAACAAACATTCAAGCTAATTAAATTTTATTTTTTTATGTATTAAAATTTGTGCCTATTAAAATTCGAGCCGATTTGAATTTAACATGAGCTACTAGTGCCGATTAAAATTCGATTCGAGTTAATTAAAATTCATTTTTTACATATTAAAAACTGAGTCGATTAAAATTTATATTGTTTATGTATCAAAATTCGAGCCAATTAAAATTTAATGCGAGTTGATTAAAATTTAATTTGAGAATCGGCTCGAATTGAATTTTTAATATGCTCAAATTTTAATACGTAAAAAAATATAATTTTTAATCGATTCAAATTCTAATAGGTTAAAATTTTAGTGTTAATGGATAACCATAGTTAATAGGATCCAGTTTTTTCAGTGCAAGTGGGACCTTTATAACCTCAGTTAACTTTCGTTTCTTCTTTCTTAATATATTGCTGACCTGTCAACTACCTATTGGCTAGTCGGATACCCCCACTTCAACAAGGAAGCCAAACAAAATTTGAACTCTTAGTCTTAACTGTTTCGGATCATGATGTGTTGATCAATTAGATCTACTAAATGAATAAATTGATACAAATCCAGCTAAACAAGATATAAACACGGTTAAACAAAACACATATAAGAGATTTATAAATGAACGTAAATGGGTCGGGTATAAATTGAACAAATTTTGATAAAATTCAAATTTAAACAACTTAAAAACACGACACGACACGACACGACACTGCCTGCTAATAGATACAATTACAATGGCTCCAAGAGGATGTCATCTGCATGCCAATGAAGTTTTAATAATGAGCATAGTAGGTAGCCCTCAATGGGGAGATTGGTGGTGGGAGTCAAGCATGTCCCAAAGTGTGGGCTGCTTGAAGTGGAAGGTACTGCCAGTTTGTTTTCATTCTAAAATTCAAACTTGTAAGAAAAATCAATGAAATTTGGTAAGGATGACAAGGCCAATGACTTCAATTTCATGTCAGCTCTATGAGAAAGTAGTCCATATAGGTTGGCTCTGTTACAATCTCATCATATGTTTGCTTTAATTGCTACTTCCACAAGAAATATAGATCATATAATACTTGTAAGTAGATGGTATTGTTCTAATCATTCATACATGAATTCGTGGCATTAATGTTTTACGTAAACTATGGACGATTTCGTCTTAGAATAGAGTAATGTAGTCCCAAATTTTAGCACGGATTTTTGATATCAAATAACGTGAGGCAATCACAATCATTAGATAGCATTCTTATCATCAATTGAGTTTTGTTATGCAATTTCGTAGTAAATAATTATTCCAATCAAGAGCTGTTGAATAATCCAAGTATCACGAGCTCAACTTCAATTTGACTAGATTTTGGTTCATTCAGGCTCGTTCCAAACTTCTTTTACCTTCACTTCTATATTATAGATTTTGGAAAATTTGTTGAAACTTGAATGCAATTAGTAAGCTTTTGTCAAGTTGAACTTGAGAAAACATTTAATCTTTAATAATAGAACCCGAGCTTAATTAGTGAAAATCGAGCTCAATCTGAACATGCTCAAGCTCGACTCAATTAACTCATCTAACCCACTCATAATTATAATCTAAATTTCGAATATATACAATCACCTGCAAATTACGTATTAAACAAATTTAGGCGAAATATAAACATAAGATACTAATTAACTGTATATGGTTCATAGTTTTCTCCACCATCCATGTGCAAATGATGATTGGATGAAGTCATTGAATCTCATGAAATCATTAAAGGTTTCAATGATTATTGGTTCTTTCTTTCTACGGAAACATTCCCACCCTAATCGAAAGAGTTGTGGCAGCCTATGTTTGAGCCTCTCACTCATCAATTGGCCCATACAGATGTTCCATATTGCATTGCAGATGAGAGCTGATTCAATGAATCCTGACAGCTTTCTTCATGAGAAAGATTGAGATCTTTTTATTATGTCATCTATATTGTGTTAATCATCATCTCATCATTCTGTCATTCATGGTATTCATAAGCAACTTCACCTGTGGCTTACAAGTTACAACTTTCTTTTGCAGTCCTTTCCAATCATCCATTATGAGTTTATGTAGTCATTGTTTGGAATTTATTTTGAAAATCTTTTTAATTTTTTTTTGGATCAGACATTTTTAAAGAGATGGAAACGACGAAATTTGAACCCATGATCTTAAAATTCAATAATAGAAGTGGTGATCTTTAAGTCACCTTAAAGTCCAAAGGTAACTAACATGATCGTTTAACGAATAGGTACAGCTCATGATCAAAGTATACCACCAATTGTCTAAGTATGGATGGAATAGTTCATTTTGGAGGGTGCAAAACATGGCATCGGATATTGGTGAGTCCAAAAGACATAACCAAATTCTCAAAGCCCCTTTTATTAGTAAGGTTGACCATCACTGTTTAGGAGAGCGTTTGGATATGCCTCAAGCTTTGTTTTTTATTCTAACATTGTTTTAATTCATTTTGATTGGTAAAAAAAGACCTGAGAGAGGTCTACGTATCTTGTTAGGCCAATCTTATGTATGTTGCAATTTTTTTATGCCGTTAAGAGTATAATTTGTTGGGGTACAAATTAAAAATTCAAACATCTTTCTGGGGCATAAATTCGACTAAACCCTTAAAAATAACATCATGAACCTAGACTTAAACCTTGGATTCTTGTTTTTTCATAATTTTTATTTATACACTTTTGGGGGTAGGTATACCTTTTATAAGAAGTTAGACATTGATGTGCCTGGAATGCAATTATAAGAAGATTTCAGAGAGTTTTGCTAATAAACACTAAGAAGAAACCAAAGAAAAGTAGGAATTGGAAATTTCCAGTGGCCTAGAAAGCAGAACTAACATGGGACTTTCAGTGAAGGTGACAGGTGATTCCAGGGAATATCATAAAGGAAAGGTGATGTGTTCCAATCTTTCATTGTGACTGAATGTAATCTTTAGGTACAGACTAAAGTTGGGGGGAAATTATCTTACCCAAAAAAAAAAAAAAAAATTGGTACTACACCGTCAAAATTTACTAGTTTTTTAAATTTAAATATAATTTTTTGAGTTTATCTGGCAAGACCCGCATTAAATAGAGCAGGAGCGGGAGCGAGAGCGAGAGCGGAAAGATAAAAACGTTAACATTAGAAAAAATTTGAGAGCGGGAGCGTTTTGAAAGCGTTATATTATATCTATATTTATATATTTCTTACTTCTAAAAGCATCTCCAACTTTGATTCAAATTTAAGTTTGAATAAAAAAACTCAGAAAACTTGCACTAACCTTTGAGTCGAACTTATACCAAATTAAGGGAGACTCATTTATTTACTCAAATTCTTACCCAAATCTTTAATGAAGAGATTTCATCGTTTTTTAAAGATCTAATGTTCATCTTTACTCTCTTTTAAATTTGAGTTTGCTCTCATTTAAATTTGAGTTTCTCTTTTTTAAAAAAATTTGAGTTTGTCTATTAGAATCATCTGTATCAAATCAAATTTTGTATTCAAATGTTAATTTAAATTTGAATATAAATTTAAATCATAGTTGGAGATGCTCTAAATGTCAACGTCTGTAAAAAAAAATTGATTTTTTATTTTATCCTTACTTATTACTATAAAGTCAATTATACCCCATATTTTCTTATTAATGTCATTTTTTTTCCTCTCATGTCCTATTAACTTACAAATTTCATTTGAACTAAAACTCTTCTTATTGGATAGCATTAGGTTTCTAATTAATCATTTATTCTATTCTATAGAGTTAATTCTTTATCCTATAGATTTATTATATTTTATTAACAAAGAGATTAATTATATTGTAATACTATAAACAAAAAAGGAAATTTTTAAAGGGGTCGAAGAGATACCTAAAAATGACATATTAGGTATTCCAAGAGGGATAGAATAGATCAATAAATAGATTGAGCAATAATTAAAACAAAATTTAATTATTTAACATATAATTTATTGTTCAATTTGATTACAAATATAAATAATTTTTTTATAAAAAACTTATTATTTAAGTATGTTCATGTGTAACGTTCAACATGCATTGCTAGTACATACAATTACACATTAAACCATAAAATTTTAATATAAATAAAATATAAAGCATTAAAATTTCATGCACAACTATGAGACAAAGTGCAAACTATTTAATTTTTTAAATACATGTTGATTATAAAATCTTAAAATGATAATTATCGTTTACAAATATTATTTTAATTTGATATGTATCTTAAAGCTTGTGTCACTACTTCCCAAATAAAAATTTAAGTAATAAAAAATAAACTTACAAGTAAGTAAGAGCGTGAATTAATCAAATAAATTCGCGAATTTCATGAAATAAGAGAGTGAACTCACGGTGAATTCGCTCTCAAAGCTTGAAATTACGTGAATAGAGCGATGACGTTAAGAATTTAGAAGAATTATGTGATTAAGGACACGAGGAGTTGTCGACTATTCCGTCAATTAGGCCAAAAAGTCTAGGTAAATTTGTATATTAAAATCATAAAGTGGCTTTTAAAATTAGATCCAATTATTCAAAGATCATGATGTCATTTATATATTTTCTTTTATGCTTCCAAGAAAATTAGGCTTGATTATTAATAAGACTATTCCAACGTTAGAAGTAAGATAATATAATATAATAATAATATATTAAATATAGTATTTTTCTAAGCTGGGAAATATATTAAATAAAGTCATTGGGCTTGTAATTTCGGCGAAGAATCAGCCTTATTTACCTCTTCGAGCTGCTCAGAACTGGATTCCAAAAGCCCGAGAGACTTGGGTGTGGGCCCCCAGTTACAGACGTCACTTACACTTTTACCTTTTTACCCTTTGAGTCTCTGATTTTCCAAATCCTTCCATGGACCACGTTGTCCAGTTGACCCAATCTTTCTTTTGAATCAGACAGACCCTCCCACAGTTTCGAAAAATTTAAGCGCGTGAAAATGAAAAACCTTGGGACTTGTCTGGCTAATGAAGTTTTGACACCACTTCTATTATCAGCAATGCTATGTAACTCAAATTTATATTTCAAATGAAGGAGAATCATTCGATCAGTGGGTCCTATTTAAAAAAATTAATGAGACTCACTCATCTAATGGTCCCCTTTTATTTAGGATGTAAATTTAAATTGTAAATTTAGAATACATAGTATTTTTCTTCTACTATTATCCGATGTAGCAATGTTATATAACCTAAATCTGTAATTTAAATTTGTATTTCAAATAAAATGGATTATTGGATTAACGGGTCTTATTTTAAAAAGTTGATGGGCTCCACTCATCAAATGATCTTCTTTCATTTGAGATAAAAATTTTGATTACCTAGTATTTTCCTATCCGAAATAATGGTGTCAAAATATAATACGACCCGGATATAAACATGATACAAAATTAGAGAATTAGATAATGAGTGAGTGAAATCAATCAGAAGAATTATGTGACACGATTCATTTATATACCAGTTATACACGGTTTATACTTAGCAGGAACCCGATATGACACGATGCATTAGACACGTATTAATAAATAAATTGGGTATGAGTGAAATATTTTTTAACAGGAACCTGTTAAAACTCGATACGAATTTATTTTACTCGACACGATTGACAGACCAAAGACGTGAGTTTAAAAATGGTTATAGTTTTAATCATGGAACACAACCTCTTCGCCCGTGGAATAACACTTTCTACATATCTGTCCCTCTCAAATCGCACAGTAGCGAAAGTGCCGTGCACCTGGCTTGCCCATGTTTTGTTCTATTTGATGTGCTTCTGCAAGACTGCAACCAAACAAGTAAACAAGTCACAGCATTCATGTACAAGTCCTTGTCTAGTGTAAACCCAAGAAGAACATAAGGAAAAAAGTCCCACTTCAAAATCTGCAAAGCAGTTGCCACTTTTTTTAAATTACCTACTATGTAGTGGCAATTTGGTAATCGCCATCCTTTATAAATCCATTTGAACAAGACACATTATCCCTCCCACCCAAAAGAAAATGGCTGGCCCATCTCATCCAAAAATCTCCCACTCTCTTCATGTTTTCTCCATGAAGTTATCTTCTTCCTCCTTAACCTCCATGAAGCTCAAAACCCTAGTTCACTCCTTCATCTTCTCTCATCTATGTCGTCTCGCCCG
>CM042196.1:3211151-3223109 GCA_023539305.1 Ilex asprella
ACAACTCCACTTTAGTTCTCATAACATTAATCTTTTAATAAATTAACATTATCATCACACTTTCATACCAAAATGATCAATCTTTTCTCTAATAATTGTAAATATTAGATCTGAATCACAGCCTTAAGGAGCTTTTCCACCTTTTCGTTGACAGCCAGGGCGTGATGCGGTGGAATGCGCCGGGATTTCTGTTTTACCGGCTTATGGGTGGGGCTGACATGAAGTATATGGGTTATCACCTCGGGTTTTACTCCTGTCATGTCCGTCACGTCCCAAGCGAATACATCGGCATTTGTCCTTAAGAATTCGGTCATTTCCTCTTGCTCGGTCGGACTTAAGGTGGAGCTGATCAGAAAGTATTTCTCATCATCCGTGTCTGCCAAGAAAACCTTTTGGAGGTCTTCTACCGAGTGATTGGTCGGATTCGTCAGGGGGTTGTCCACTCCGAGATGCCCGAACTGTAGTTGCTATTTGTTAAGGATATCTTTTGGGGCTCGCTCATTCTCTTTGGACACAACCCCAGCCCTTACGACCAAATAGAAATAATTTTTGGCGGATGCCTGATCCCTTTGAATTTCTTTTACTCCTTCTGGAATGGGGAACTTCAGCTTCTGATGGTAAGTAGAATGTACAGCTCCTAGTGCATGTAACCAGGCCCTTCCCATAATGATGTTGCAAGGGGAATCAGAGTCGATTACCACAAACTCGGTGTTAAGAGTGACGGGGCCGGTGACTACTGGCAATGTAATTTTACCCAACGGCAGAGCGAATGATCCATTGAATCCAACAAGAGGCGTTTTCACTTTAGTTAGATCCTACACACCAAGCCCCATACGCTTCAAGACTTCAACGTACATCACCTCCGACGAACTCCCAGAGTCTAACAGTTCCCTCTTGATGTCAAAATTGCCGATCTTCAATGTTATGATCAGGGAGTCTCCATGGGGGGGAACCACACCCGCAAGGTCGGCATCCGAAAAGGTAATGCTTGCCCCGCCAGTTCGAGCCTTCATGGTTGGTTGATTCAGGTCCCCTTCGTCCAATTTCCTTATGAACGTGACGACCCTCTTGAGGTCTGATTGTAGAGTTTTAGACGTCGGCCGTTCCAAAGGGCAGACATGGATAAAGTCTATTATGTTATCCTGGCTGGGGGTAGGATCATTGGCTCTATGATTCTCCTCCAGCTCTGCTTTGATATGTTCTTTTAAATAACCATCTCAGACCAGTTTCTCCAGGAAAAACTTGTATGTCTTATAATTCTCGGTGCGGTGCCCAACGTCCTGATGGTAGGAGCATCTTGCTGTCTTATCTCGGGTAGACGGGTCACTAAGCATCTTGGGTGGCCATTTGAAAAATGGTTCCATCTCAATCTTGCCAAGCAGGCTGTAAATCGGCTCCTTGAAAACCATATGGATCCCTTTAAAAGACCCAACCGACGGGGGGACTGACCCCTTCCGAGCAGTGACGCCCTCCTTTTCCTTTCTAGGGACGGATGTTTTTCCTTTGCCCTCCCAACATCTCGTCTTCAATTCGAGAGTATTTGTATATTTGGGCCATCAATTTGCCCATGTCTGCCGGGGTTTTCTTAGTTAGAGAACGGCAGAGATCTAAATCCCGCGAGAGTTCAAGCGTGAAGGAGGCTGCCGCCATAACCTCGAAACATCCATCTATCTCATTTCTCATTTACTTCTTCCCAGTAGCGGGTGGCATATTATCGGAGGGTTTCTCCTTCCTTTCGCCTCAGTGTGAGTAGGGACCCAACGTCCTTGGATCGCCTACTTCCAGTGATAAACAGAGTGGAGAACTGCCTGGTTAATTCCCTCCGTGACTCTATGCTCTTGGGCGGAAGGGTCTCAAACCACTTCATGGCAGCGTCTCCAAGACTCATTGGAAACACTCGGCACAGAAGCCGACGGTCCAAGTGATACAATGATATCATTTGTTTGTACTGTCGAAGGTGTGCTTAGGGATCGGATCTCTCGTCGTAAGTTTTGAATCTTGGTACGGTGAACTTTTTTGGTACCTCCGCCTCTATGATGTTCTTCGTAAAAGGTGATTGGATGGAATCGTCATCGACATCGTCTTCCTTCATGACCTTGTTTCTCCTATTGTCGTCCAGGCGATTTTGCAAGTCGCCGGCCGCAGGATCTCTCCCCCTCATGTACCAGGTAGAGAGGGTGGATCCCTCCTCCTCCTCCACTCCCCTAGCCCAGACAGTCCCTGTCAGAGATCGTTCTAGGCCAAAGGCCTTCCTCTCTTTGTTGGGACCTCCGAGTACTGCCCCCGGACTCTCGGGCGTTTCGGAGCTTTAGAACTTTCAGGTTTACTGTTCAAGTGGTGCCTCAAGTCTCTGGGTTCTTCCTCCCCGATGAAAATCTCTCGGGGCCGTGGTAAGCCTCGGGATCTGCCCTCGGATACAACGAACTCGTCGAGCCGGTTGAGAACGTTTATGTTGTCCTTTTCCAACTGTCGCAACCTTTCTCCAAAATTTTTTTCGATGACCTCAGCCAATTGCCGGGCTAGAGGGGCGGAGCCTCCTGACCCGATACCCATGCTGGTGTGACGAGTCTGCTCATCTCGGACGGAGATCATTTCATTGACGCTACCGACACGATCTTTCGTTCTAGAAGCAAAAAGAGCTTGAAGGTCGAGGTTCCTGTGTTGAGGACCCTTTTCCTTTTGTCGAGTATTCACCATGGTTACTGTCCTTTTGAAAAACGCAGTCGTTTCCCACAGACAGCGCCAGATTGTGCTGACAAATTTTCGCACAATATTTTTTGGAACAAATTTCACTTGTCGTGAAAACTAGACAGTTTTAGGGTGATGGTTAATGGTGGGGGTCAATCGAGGACAGGACCTGACCCAAAGGCGTCTTATCTCCTTTAGTGGATCGAGTCTGGGACTAGTAGGAGTCCTCACTACCTTGATGAGGTTGAAAGGGCCAAAGGGGGCCTAATGAGTGGTGATGAATTACCTCCAAGAAATGGTCGATCGATTTCGACGGATGAAGATGAATCCCTGTAAAAAAAATAAACAGGTTAGAAGGGTGCTAGAGTGTTCTCCGGCGTATCCCCTCTGACAATCAAGTCAATTTGAGATGAAGGGGAAAACACAGTAGAGCTCTGGTGTGATATCTTTTTATTACCCCGCAATGTTTCTTTTCGAAGACTATTTATACCTTCGAGAACTCATCATTGTCGTTGGCCTAGGTAGAGCATAGCTGCCAGAGTAGGTGGCAACATTCCGTCCAGTTCGTCTAGGTAATCCCCCAACATTAATTGTTCGGTCCTCCTCGTGCCACCGAACAGTTAATGCCGGTCATTTGAAGGGATGGAATTAAATGATCGGCCTTCAGAGCATTTAATGCTCCTCGCTCTCGGCTTCCACAATTTCCATTCACATCCCATCACTAGGATTATCTTAAATGCACGTGATTAGGACAACTTTCCATTAATGGAGGAGTCTCTTCGTAGGTAGCCAATAGACTGTACCTTGGCCACGCGTCGGTCTACCATTGGTGGGAAGTCATTTGTTTTGACTTTTTGGAAAACTAACCTAATCATTGACCAGGCTCTTCTCAGAGAGTAACAGCTGCAGTAGTCAGTAGTCTTTTTAGAGTACACTCGGGGCCGAGGGCACGTAATTCGAGTGGAGCGGACCCATTGTCGAGATAAACGACACCTTTTGGAGGGAGGTCCTTATGCCGAGAGAATGGATCCTTCGGACGCCGAAGACATGGTCGAAGCGAAGTGCCTGCAACGTCTGGCCTAACCACAGAGGATATCTTTCGGCACCGAGGACACGCGTCGTGATCTCATCATTCCTCAGGAATGTCCCATCACCTTTCTTTTTTTCTAGTGTTTTGTTTTCCTTTTTAATTTAATTATTCATGTTTCAATTTGTACTTTTTTTAGAACTACATTCTCTGTTTTATCTTACTTAAATATTCCAATTTCTTAATTTAAATTTTGTTATAGGAGTTGAAAGTTGTATTGGGTAGCTTCCTTTCTAGTTATATTTTGTTAATATTCATATTTTATGTCATAAGTTAGGAAGGAAAAAGAAATTCAAATATGATATCCATAAGGACACTAAAAAATGTACGTAAACAAACATGAGTATGGATTGAATTAACTAAAAGGCAACATAGTTGTTTACAGAACAAATGCTTGTTAATAATTATGATATATTCATGACTGTTATATATATATATATATATATATGTCACATACTAACACATGAATATGTACTGAATTCAACATCGAATCCTTTCTTTAGAAGCAGGGGTTTGAGATTGGAAGAATTTGAGTGAACCAATCCAAACCCTCTCAAAATGACCATCAAAGACAAACCCTGTTTTTGATATATAAAATGGTGTAAAATTAATTACAGACGAAGATCTGTAGCGATGAACATACCTAATTTTTATGCTAAAAAATACTTACACTTTATGCGTTTATAACAACAAATTGAGTGATAAGTTGTATCCAATCTACATTGTTACTAATTTATAATATTGAGGGTATAAATTAAAATTTAAAATATCTTTTATTGTGTAGAGTGAGATTAACCTTAAGAAACCCAAATCCTTAACCAAAAAGCAAAGAAAAAGAAGAAAGATAAAGTGATGGGACTCTGCTAATGCACGTGACATCCATGATCTCTAGTCACATGTCATCATGTCACGTGAGTCTTACGTGTTCCGATTTTTTTTCGGCGGAATCTAACGCAAACAGTTAACTAAATTTAGACCCTAATTTCTAAATCCAAATAATAATTTATTATCTTATTATTGGATTCTCATTAATATCTCATTTTAAGGCTTCTGTCTCTCTCTCTCTCTCTCTCTCTTCGTTCGAGGATCGAGGTCTCTCTCTCTCGCTCTCACTCTATCTTCGCAAAACCCTTCTCTAGGGTTTTTGGCCTCCTTATCTCATCCTCTGGCCACTTGAGCTACACTATCTAGGGTTTTCGATTTCTATTTGTGTCTAGGGCTTTCGTTTCTGCTCTCTGAGTGTTTGTGGTTTTTCGTTAGCTTCAGTTGTTGAGTTGAATTGTAGATTGGATCTCCAGATCTGTGAGACAGGAGCTATGGATACACGAAAGAGAGGTAGAGCCGAAGCTGCCAATGGTGGGTTCAAGAAATCCAGGCCAGGTTTGTTCTTTCTTCTTCTTTTAGTACTCTTTTTTTTCTTTCAGTTCAATCATCTTAGGGTTTCAAATCCATATATGTACATGTATGTTCTGTTGTGCTATTTCTTCTCCGTATGGAAGGACTCGTTATGTTACTTTTGTGGGGGTGTTTAATTGTGCAGGGTGTGTTTTACTCTAGATACATCTATTGTGTACAATTATGTGTGTGGGTTTTAGGTCGGTATATCCTACTTTAATTTCTTTGTTGGCGGGTGTTCTTCGTATGTTTCGGTATAGTGGTCTAGGTTTTTGGCTTACAAAGTACGAGTTTAAATCTCGGAGAAAAGTAGATCCTTTTGCCCATTCATCTCTATATTATTGCCTGGAAGCCCAAAGAAAGAAAAAACTAAATAGATTACTTATGTTTCATAAATTAAAATTGTTGTTTGGGCTTCTCCAGAAAACGAGAAATTGACTTAAAGTAAGCTACATGTAAAGATTTTTATTTTCTTGGGTCAAAATACCTTACCACAGCCCAAATCTGTTGGCAAAATTTTCAAAATCAGACAAATTATTATAATCTATCTATTTGTTCTGCTGTAGCACTGCCAATTCCTTAATCCCTGAAAAATGTCTATAGGTAGCATCACTAAACACACTAATTTTTTTCGAATATTTTTTCCTATATGTTACTTTTAGTAATGGGAATACATTTCACTATTCTTGTATTGGTGATGACTTTACGGGTCGTAAGGTTTTTTATGTATATTGAATAAGAATATACAGAGCAAGAATTCACAGAAATTCTAACTGGGAGAAAGCAATTAATGTTTTGTAACAGAAATGGAGTCCTTGTCAACTGGTGTAGGAAGCAAATCGAAGCCTTGCATGAAGTTTTTCAGGTTTAAATCTTCACCTATCTAATATAATTATTTTAATTTAAATTTGTCCATTGTTAATGTTTATGAGGTATAATAATATTCTCACTAGCAACAAGTATGTAATGGCAATTACAAGTTGAAGCATGCATGGCTGTTATACAGTTGCATGTTTCTTTAAGCTCCCCAACTAAGAATTGGTTTTCAACAAAGGTATTATCTTCTCTATTAACAATTCACTCAGACATAACTGTTTTACAGGCTATCATGGCTATAAGGCTTTAACATTGAGATTAGTGGAGTTCAACTTATTTCAATATTATACTATGTTTGTTTCAAACTTATCACATTTCTCAATGTCTGCGTCATATGTACTTTAATGCCATATTTTTCATAAATTGGTAAATTGATGCAGGAACAGATTTACACTATTCTATGGTAAGTGTAAGACATGAAAATCTTATAATTAGCCAACGTTGGACTTTAGATACTATATTATTATTAATTCATTTGATGTAAATCACACTAAGATTTATAAGATTGCAGCATAAAATCCTGTATTACCCTCAAGTCCAATCTCCGATGCTTTCAAGGGTAAACTGCAACTCCTAGGACTTTATTTTTTTGGTACAACAATATCTATACCATTTTAGAAAGCAAGGAAGTCGTCCTATTAATTGGGCAGCTATTGCACAATTAACCATGTTTCCACCACACAATGGATCACAAACTTAGGCAGGTAATTATCTAAAACTTGTCATATTCTAACAGTTTGCTTACTGTTGCCGGTGTAACATGACATGTTTTCCTCTGGCTACCATCTGTAATAATTGTCACTCATAGTTTGATGTATTTTTATTCGTTACAAAAGTTTTCAGGGCTGTTTTAACTGCATTACAAAAGGCACATCAACATCATTTAATACGCTGGGGTCTCTCTCTTTCTTAAATTGTTCTATATTTTTTGGGGTAGGGGATGGCCAAAAGATTTTTTTTTTTTTTGTCGTTTTCTACCTCAAGGTTCTAATTGTTTTAGATTTGATAGAGGCTATGAACTATGGACACTCTAAAAAAGGTGACGTGTCCTTGTACGTATTGGACACGGACATTCTCGGACACGTGTCCGATATTCTTTTATCCGTATTTATAATTAAATGATGAAATCTAAATTTTGGACACGTGTCCGACATTTCTTTGGTGACGCGTCGAACACTTCTTTAAACCGTGCCTACTACTAAACAATAAACATGTGTTGATATGTGATTAACAAGTTTACAAATTTGACTATTAAGTATTTTATACTGAGAGGATATATAATTACTAGGACTAGACATATTAAAGTTGTACTCAAAATAGAATAATAAAAGTAAAAGATACACAAAAGATTTAGAAAAGAACAATCATTTAAAGTATATATGTATAGTACATGTCTAAGGAAATATTGATAATTATTTCTTATTATGATGTTAGTGTAAATATTCATATATTTGTGATAATTGTATAATTTTATATATAAAACACAATTATCTGTAACGTGTTTTCAACGTGTCCGTATCCTATTTTTTTGAGATTTTGTGTCCGTGTTGTGTTGTATCTGTGTCCCGTGTTTGTGTCCATGCTTCTTCGGATAGAGGGATACTTTTATGATATATGTTGTGGCCGTGGCCTTACATATGTTTTGTGGCCAAATGTTAAATAAGTAGTTTCTTTGAGTTTTTGTTTTCCTAATTTCAGTTGGCTGATTTTTTATAGTCCTTTTAATTGACACATATGCAACACTCATCATGATTAGCTTTTCAAGTACTGGGCACTGTATATTTTGGAGAACAGTTAATGTATGCAGGATGGTCCATCTATTTGTTAATAAGCTGAATAGGATATGGCAACAGTCATTTGGACAATGAGAGGCAACTCTGCTTGGAAGACTGTTAAATTGAATTGTGCTATTTTCGAGTGTCAAATTGTATAAATCTGTTGATGTGTATAAGTAATCATCAGAAGTCTGTCCATCAATCCAATACAAGCTACTAGATAAGTCCTTTTTTGAGAGACAATAGGGTTTCAATGTCGACCTTGGTGCAGGATCCATAGTGCTTTCCAAATTATTAGTGGACCATGAAAGCAGTTCCTCAACTAGAACTAGGAATCCAAGGGCTTGCTGCCGACCCTTGCACCATAAACAGCATATCAGTTTCCGTCCAGACAGGAGAATGAACTAGAGTTTACTAATTTGGTATACCAACAGACCGTGACTCCACTAAACTTCCTCATGGTAAAACGCCATCACTAGAGCATTTAAAGCTTGTCAAAATGAATAGGGTCCTTTTATGCCCTCCTTTGCTATCTACTTATTTGCTGATGATGTTGGCCCTGTGCACTTTATGCTTCAATTAATGGGTGCTGTATGTTATCAGTGTTCCAGAAGAATATGATGGAATATCAGTGTATATAATTATAACCAGGAACTCTTAGAATAAAGGATGTAATTATATAGATGAGATTCTCCTTTGTCCATGAAATGTGAACAATCTACCTGTTGAAATCTTTGTGCCTTACCAAACAAAACAATTACCCTCACTTATTCCATGATTTATCCTAGTCAAGAGAATCTTCCAGTAAAAATATGTTCCCATTACAAATCACTCTTAAAAGGTTTTTTCTGAACTGTAATCACCTATATAGTTGGGAGAATAAAATACATAATGAACCTACTTTGATGCTATAACCTTTCTTCAGTTGGTCTTCACTGTTTGCTCAATCCAACCTTGAAAGTTTCTCGTTCAGTGTTCTATTGCTCTAATCCTAAGCAACACATATAATTGGGAGAATAGCAAAATCACTTGTGCTGTCTTGAAAGTGCAAATGGATTCCCAGTTATATTTGCATATAATGCAAATGCAAGAAGAAAAAGTCTTCCATTACTCATGGTATTGACCCACCCAGGGAACAATGTCTAAGAAGTTTGAGGTTGACCGAATGATAATTAGGCTTGTGATATATCTGTTGGGTGAAGATTTGTTTGTACAAGAGGATTGCCATGAAAGTACATGTGGATTTGCCATAGAAGATTCTCTTTTTATTAAGGTAACCAGTATATAGACTTCATGTTGGTGGCTACTTATGTGGTTTCTTTTAAACTTAAGATTACAAGATGATCCTTAGGGATGGCAACAACATGTGAACATGACACAAGCTTACACGAAATTAGTGTGTTACTATAAATGACACAATCCACTAATTAGGCAAACCCGTGTAACCTTTTTTGGCTTTTCTAACCGTTTAATCATCTGTGCCCACCTGATACGGGAACTTGATTCAACCTATTTAAGATGGGTATAAAATGATGAACATCACAACCATAATTGTCTGCCTCCCCACTCGCTTTTGCCTTTAAACCACCACCCCCCCAACAAAAGAAAACCTCAATCATCAATTCCGTTCCTTGACTATTTGAACACTCTCTCTCCTATTGGATATGAAATGAAGGTCTCTTGGGAAAAGAGAGAAAGAAGGGAAAATGTGGGATTTGGGGGAAGGCACTACTTGGCAAGAACGAAAGAGGTAAAATTGAAGGGTTCTAGTGGTTTCACATGATTTCTCTTGGTTGGGTTTACCTCATTTGCTATTTCCCACTCCATAATTGTGTGTTCATTTGTTTAATTCAATAGTTTTTTTGTTCGTTTCATATCCTTATTTCTATGATTTGAATTCATTGTTGTTTTTTACTCGGTTTAAAATCAAGTCATCAATTGTTTTTGAAGCTGTTAAAGAAAAGTAATTTTATTCTTGACAAATGGTTGTTATATGTTGGTTGCTATGTAGGTGTCCACATAATATTGTGTTATGTGGGTCACATTCGTGTTTCCAGTGTACTAAACATGTCAAAACATGTTGGGGGTCGTATGTTTTAATGGTCATATGATACAATTGACTAAATAGGTTGGATTAGGGTTCGCTAGTACATAATCAAGTCCGAAATTACATCAACACAATTGGACATGACTCAATTGACACTCCTGATGCACCCCCCAAGGGAAGGGACACCTGTTTCTTATGGTCTGCGGGTAGTAGTTGGACACACCTGTTCCTGATGCCGTCGACTCACTTGTTTTGAACCTATTATAGGGGAGAGAGAAGACTTTTTGTTGTAACCCTGATTGTTCCCTATCTGGTCATTATTTTCTTCTCTTTGTGATATTTCCAGTCAGTCGAGACTGATTGTAGATATCCAAAGTGTCCCCAGTAGTCAAATTTTCAAAACGGGGTGGGTTCGAGACTCAGATCGCCTAAATTCCTATCCTGAACTGTAGTCAAATTTTCAAAATGACCCAGGATCCAAGTGATCACAAATTATACCCCTAACTCCAAATTGTAACTAACTTATAATTTATTAATTTTGGTGATCTTCAAAGTCATTTTCTTGAGCTGTTGTTTTTTGAATTTCTTATAAGTCAAATATATAGTTTTTATTAGTTACAATAGTTAAATGGTACATTATTTTTTATTATAGCTCGCTTTGGAACCCTTATTATAGATTTATATGACATATTGGTTAACTAAGTGTATGGATGTATAATTACCTCTAATTGCATATAATAGTGAAGGTAATCCAGGTAGAGTTACAAAGTGAATTATGACCCAAAATAGTTACACCCATTGAGCAAATTTAGAGAAAAATATCGTACTGCGTATATGTGGATATTTATACACATAGAGCAAGATGTATAATTTTTAATTTTAATTTTAATTTATACCCTCTCCTTTTGAGTTTATATACAATGCATCAACAAAATTCTATTTGATTTTGAGTTAGATACAGTATAATCTTAGAAACAAATACTTATAAACAAACCAATTAGTTAAATATTGGTTCTTTGGATTCCTTTAATTGGTCATGCTTATTTTATTGATATATCATAATGAGATGATATTGCATATTTTTCAAGCTAAAAATTGTTAAGTTTGCATATTATTGTTAAATAATTATTTAAAATTATAATTTTTAAGTTATTAAATAATAGTAAAATATAAAGTATATTTTATTATAGACGTATCTTAGTTGTATCTGTATAGTATTTTTTTAGGTTTTGTTGTATTGCTATATTCATATTGTATTGTACTTGTATTCGTATCCGTATCGTATTGTACCCCATGAACCCTAATATAAATAAATTTGATCCAATTTTCCCCTTCTTTGTGAAGATTTTTTTTTTTTTTGAGAAGAAACAAAAACAGGACCACTACAAGACCACCACTTAAAAGTGGTAGTAGTCTTGTGAAGATTCTTTTTTTAATTATTGTCTTGATTATCTGAATACAAGTGTGCTAACTGTTCCTGTTCTTATTGCTTATTTTTTTCATTTCGCAAAGCTGGCTTATTTGTTATTTGTGTAATTGTGCAAGATCAATTCTCACCTAATATGGAGAAACTACTTTAATTTATTGCGAAGTAATCTAGATGGCAGCTTATTACTTTAGCATTCAAAATTTATTTGAGATGACAGCTAAAAATAAAATCAGAATAACGAAAGTAGTAGTAGTCGAAATGATTGAGTTTTCAAAACATATTCTTCTATGGGTTCAGCCTCTTTTTGTACATGGATGTCAATATTGTCTCCTCCTATTTCCTCTCTCTTCCCGGATATCTATTTGACTCTTTGGTGTGATGTGGCTGCAGTACTGCTGGATGTCCATTTGGTGAGAGCTGTCACTTCCTGCACTATGTTCCTGGTGGCTATAATGCTGTTGCCCAGGTGATGAACCTGGGGCCAACCCCCGCGTCAAAAACTGTGTCAGCACCACCTGTCCCAAATGGCTCCTCTCCTCCTGCTCTTAAAACCCGCATGTGCAACAAATACAACACTGCAGAGGGCTGCAAATTTGGTGACAAATGTCATTTTGCTCATGGTGAGTGGGAACTCGGGAAGCCTCTTGCTCCAGCTTACGAG
>CM042196.1:3223209-3246890 GCA_023539305.1 Ilex asprella
TTTTTATGTATTAAAATTTGGTTGATTAAAATTCAATATGAGTTGATTAAAATTTGGCTTTAGTCGATTAAAAATAATTTTTAATTGGCTCAAATAGAATTTTAATTAGCCCAAATTTAATACATAAAAAAATATAATTTTTAATTGGCCCAAATTTTAATATGTAAAAAAATAAATTTTAATTAACTTGAATCGAATTTTAATTTACTCCAAATTTTAATACTTAAAAAAATTAGAAAATATAGGGGGTCTCATTGAAGATTTACATACTTAGAGGGGGTGTGGCTAATGTTTATCCTCAAATATATCATGGGCAATTTAGTAAATTTGCATTCTAGTTAAAAAATTAATCTAATAAGGAGTGTCCTTGAAGATTCAGAAACTAGAGGGGATGTCTTTGAAGATATGGTAAACTAGAGGAAGTGTGGTTGAAGTTTTCCCAAAATTAAAAAAAAATAATGAAAAAGTTAAAAACAAAAAATTTTGGGTATAAATAAAGAGTAATATTATTTAAACTTAAAAATTTATGGGTATAAATAAATCTTCGTCGGAGGAATTAAGTGTTGGTAACAGCACTTTAAAAATTATTTAGTTGTCTATTTTTTCACTTTTTTCATTTGTTTATAACAAAAAGTAGCTATAAATTTAAACGTATTAAATTCAAATTTTGGCAATTCCTTATGGTCAAGTCATGAGGGGACTATCCCTTATGAATACCCTAATTTCGACATTGATGGTTTACTGGACTAGGCATGGGACTAATTGAGATGTGAGTAAATTAACCCGAACACCTCAAACTATTGAACCAAAACAATAATAATAATAATAATAATCTAATAATTCGATGTTTTGGAATACTTGAAAGCATAATCACCCCTATTGATCTTTTAGGGGTCGTTTGATAAGTTTTACTATTTAGTATTTACTTGTTTGATAAGATGAATTCAAACTCATGCAATTGAATTTATAGAATATGTTTAAAAAGTAATATGATATATATATTTATGATATCTCGTGTTTAAGTAGCAAGACATGAATAGAAAAATATGTGGGCTTCACGATATAACGTTAAATATTGATCTTGTTACAACGAAGTGTTTGATTCAATGCAAGGTAATTTTAATTATAGTCTCAAACAACCCATTTGGGTTTGAATAACCCATGTACATGGGGTTATTAGCAATAATGATTGTGTGTTAAGACTCTAATCTTGTCGGGGGGAAAAAAAACATTGTCAAACATAAAATTTATGTGCCTTCGAATTTATTATATTCAATCCGAATATCTCTCAATGTGGCCAACCGAAGGCCACCTTAAGAATTTTTTTAAGAGTTTTGACAAGTTGAGTATCATAGAATCCATCTCAATCTCATGTCTCGTGGATTATATTTAGTATACGTGATTTATCAGTGATTTTCACATTCTTAAAGAAGATATATAAAACAAGTTTGATTCGGGTTTATCAAACCAGGATATACGTGATTTATTGTGATTTTCGTATTTTTATGTCGTGCAATGAAACCAAAATCATACGATTATTATTAGTCACTATAATTGAAAGAATTTTAGTTTCTTTCCATGAACCGCCTATTAGTTGATTGAATTTTGATTGATCTGAGTTTAAACCGATCTAAATCCAATTCGATTATGTTATTATTTTTGCCCTTTTTCTTGAATTGGTAAAAACAGTTTCGATATATAACATAGTTTAGGATTTCAGTTTACAATTCAATATGAATCCTTTAAAAGTCGAAAATACGGAAAACTCAATTAAGTTGAATTTTAACAAAGAATATTTGAATTTTAGTTCACTCAATGGATTATAACTCAATTCTATCATGTATATACATATATACTTATGTACACCATTATAATCAATATACACCTTTTCCAAGCAAAAAAAAAATTACAATTGTGCTACCAAAGGTCAGGTTCAGTCACTAGCCCACCCAAAGGGTTTGTATATTTATACTTCATTGACCGAAAAGAATATGTATTTATGTTTCTGTCATTTTTCTTTTGATTTGAAGATTGATGGCCTACATACAAACATTTTTAATCATGCTTGTTGATGCAAGAATAATAAACATTTTGTGTTATATTTATAGTTCTATTCTGAAAATTAGGTGCAGTCAAATTTGGAACATATCTGTTTTAAAAAAAAAAAGGAATCAGGCCTCTCTCCACTCCCCCGCCACGGTAATACACGACAATACCACCATGTAATATTATCAATTAATAATAGATCAATAAATGAATAAGTGAACCCAAAAAAAATTTAGTAATACTAAGTGGTATCACCATCGGATATGTACTACTTGATGGTTCTTGAAAATACTCAGCCCAAGTCCGAATCAATGGTTCACAAGATGAGGAGTAATATGAATATTTTAAGCTAACAGAGTAAATATATGAAATCAAAGACAATATATAAGTGGTTCTCCATAGCCGAAAGACCAGGGCTACGTTCATTGTAATAGAGGTTCTTGCTCTATAGGGTGGGTTTCTTAGCTTAGAGTTTTACTGAACAATGTCTTGTGAGTAGAGATTTATAGATAGATTTTACATAGTGTCATGGTGTTCTATTTATACAAGTGGTTATCTAGGGTTTTCTACAATCTTCCTCTTCCTTCGGCTAATTTTGTGGTCCCTTCCTTTTTGTCTTGTAGTGGTAGTCGTTACCTTGACACTAGTCATATCCATGGTCCTTCAATAGAATGGGCACAAATATTCCCTTTACAAGAAAGTACGCATTTGTTAGAGACTCCAGAAGTTATCCCCTAGACACGTGGCGCAATGTGGGACATTCAAGGTCTGGTGAATACTGAACTCTTTGCTCCTAGGTTGCTTACCGCTGAGCTTGTTATGACCGAGCAAGATTGTGCAAAGCTGGACTCTTTGTTGGGCTCCCTCCTTTGAATTATGGCACATTGCGGAGCAGATGGGTTATAGAAGGGTCTCTTGGGCTGTTATGCAACCGTTGGGCCCATTAAATGTTTTGGGTTTAGGATGGACAGCCCACTCCAAAATCCTACCATTATCACTACCTGAAGAAAACTTAATCGCTTAAAATTAAAAAGCAGTCGAATGTTTAAGGGTTTTAATACGAACTCCTAGCAACTAAATAGAATTTTTTTTCAAAATATAGTAACTCATTCTTGTACCAATCCATATTAATCAAAACTAACACGTAGTCGCACTTTTTCTTTTCTTTTTTCTTTTTTTAGACCTTTGCCCGTTGAAATGTTAAGTTTTGTTTCATAGAATGTATTTTGATGTAAATCAATGAGGTTTAGCAGCGTGGTCGGTTGGAATTTAATTAAAGTTAGGAAATTATGAATCAATATTGGTATACACCGTGCCTTAATTTTACGATGCAACAACTTTGTGACAGTCGCAAGACTTATTGGCAATCGTAAAGTTTTAGTATAATATCCAAATTTGGTTTTCATTGAACCATGATTTGGATCTAGAATTGCGGACCCTTCAACATCAAACGCTAACAAAACCACAATTATCATGATAAATTAAGTTATTCTACATTAAGTATGAATAAATCTTTTATTATAACTACTAACAATCCTTTGGTTTTTTCTTCCTTTTTTTTTTGTTACAAGATATTTAAACTTAATCTCTCGAGCTCTGAGCCGGCCACCGACACAATCCTTTGGTTTAATCAACTGTTTAGAACAGAAAATCTCTCATTCTACATAACAGATTCAATGTATATATGGGACACCTTTTGCCTTGACATTAGTTTATACTTTGTACCACCCTTTGACATTAGTTTGTACTTTGTACCACCCTTTCAATGCAACAACTACCACCAATAGTTTTTTGTTGACTCTCTACAAATGAGAATTGGGTTAACCACGCATATACCCTTATTCGCTCTGTTTCAATGATATTAGAGATAACACCTTTTGTTTAGTACATAATTACACTGTAGGTTTGCTGAGTTATTCCAATTGAGAGTAACTATATGAAGAGGAAAAGCCAGGTACACCACCCATTGTCAACAAGCAAAGGGCTTTCTTGAGCTGTTGGTGTGGAGTATTCAATGACATTATAAATAACTTTTTTTTATTTTTAACAGTTGGTTCCATTGACCATGCAAAATAGTTTAGGACATACTCTAAGGCTCTCAAGTTGAACTTGCGAGAAAGATATTCGACATACAAACAATCTAATTCGGAAGAGAATATTCGCTCGACCCTTGTGATTAAGTAACTATTCCTCTCACATTAGAGACTAAAATATATGAGCTTTTGATTTATATCAGTTAATCGAGACCAAAATAACTAGATTTTCCACCTGGAATGAGCAACTTGAAAATACTTGCATATACGAGCAAGTCATACCCACCTTTGCTTGTGAATCTCTCATTTGTGCTAGTCTTTCTTAGAGATTTTCACCTATACTATACTACAAGTTGGTACATTCACTATCGTTTTTGTTTCGTCGTGCTTTTTCTAAGGGAGAAATGTATTTCTAATCTAATTAAACATTCATCGTCTTTTTCTGATAAACATTTTTTAACATAGAATAGTTTATTCCTAAACAAATTAAGTTGTCTAACAATATAATAACTGTAGAGGTATTGCACTCTCTTGAGTCCTATTTCTCTCTTTTTCTTTTTTCTTAAAAAGGGTGCAACACGAAGAGTCCTATTTCTCTCTTGCCAGGCTTAATCTTGGATTATTTTAACTTGTTTTGTGGTCATAACCATGTTGGTTTTTCAATATATGCAATTGTGGATTATAATCACTACTTTGATATATCACTATCACAAATAAAAAATATCTAAAATATTTTGCAAACAGAACATGAGCCAAGTTCGAAAAAGAGACGGAAAGGTTGCAGAATGAGGAGAGAATATTCAATGCAACAGTGCATCATCACTGTCACGTGGTATTAGCATCTATTTAAAAAAATGAAAAGTAGATAAAATGAACCCTATTATTTTAATAATTATTAGATTTCACTTTATTTACTTATCAGTTTTTAATTGGATGGTGACACCATGGTGGTGATATAGTGTGACTCTCTATAATGAGAGGCGTGAGAGAGCACTTGGAGCAAAGAATTTGAATTCAAATGGTACTTCTCAAAAGAAAATATATCACTTTCTATGCACACTCTTCTGGTCATATGCGCTCAATAGTACTTGCCAATGTATATGGTGGAAGCACTGTATTGTAGGCTTTTAGCCACAAAACCTAAAGGCATGTGGGGTTAGAAAATTGTTGGGTAAAGGAATGGAAAAAGAAAATTCTACTTAAACCAGAAGTGTTGATTCAGGTTAGCGGTTGGCCTAATAATGGCCATCGTCCCTGCCGTGAAACCTTAAAATCGTAAAATCGAATCTCATCGTTCTCTCCTTGCGATAGCTCCTTTAAAAAAAAAAAACAGTGTTGAGTCCCTTGTCCCCATGTTTGGCTCTATCCTTTTTCTATAAACAGGCTAAATTTTGTTATGCTAAACGACTAGGAGACTTGAAGGAGGAGAGAGAAAAGAGTGGCAGCTTGGTGGGATGGACAGCCATATGCTCCATCATCAACTTGAGTTGATTTTAACACTATTTCCTAAACAAATGTCTTTTTTATGGGTTGTACAAAAAATGTCTACGTGCCATTAAATCTTGGGATTAATAAATAGTAACTCATACGTATAATTCGAGAGTATAATAACATAATTTTTTATTCAATTTATAATGGAATTTTTATTTTTTCATTTTTGATAATGGGAAAAATCTCTGGTCTATTCTGACAAGTAGAACTGAGGGCAAATTTCGGATGCATGAACCGGTCTCTCATTCATACACTAGTTAAATCAAGACTTGCGCTTCGGTGGGTATTCAAACTCACACCAAAAACTTGGATACGGTTCATTCAAACAACTGAAATTCGTCATACTAACCAATCACGTTTTTATAGTCCACCTTAACCTTAAGAAAGTAAAGTCTTTACAAGGCAAGGGGTACTATTAGGCCAAAGGCCCATTGATAAAGTTGAGTGCCAGGTAAAATATGGAATTTTGATAGTGTGAAATCAATAAGAAAGACCGAATTTATAATGTGATAGACGCCAAGAAAATAATGTGAAATAATCAAAATAATTGTGGGATCAAATATAATTTGACCCTATTGATCGTGCTTTTTGAGTTGGGCCTTAATAATTCCACCCCCACAGAAAAAGTCCAAGCCCTTAAAAGTGGGGTCCATGAGCCTCTTTTTCTGGTTTCTCCGTATAGCAGGGCTTGATCTTCTTGGGAAAGCCTTTTATGGTGTCTGATTGAGCCACGTTACTGAGAAACCCCTTCTGTTTGCCTAGACCACACTTTCTGTTTCCATTCAATTGAGCTGAGTTTTACGAGTTCGAATCGAAGTTATTAACCTTGATTTTTTAAATAAATCTAAAAAATTGTTTAAGTTCATTAGTTAAAAAAAAATGAGTCAAGCCTAAAATGAGCTAAACTCGAGCTGGGCCCGGATAACTCAATTATATTACATCTAAACGACCCGAATTTTGTGAGTTCGAATCGAGTCTTTTTAAACTCGTTTTCTAAATGAACCTAAAAAATTGTTTGAGCTTGGCTCAGCTCGAATCTAGTCCTATCTGAATTGATTGAACATGAGTAGCTCTTGATCACAAAAAAAATATGACTAACTCAGCTCAATTATCAGCCCTACTTCTATACTTAACCTAGTTAACCAGGGTGATGGATCAGCACTTTGGGGCTCTCAATCAGCTAGTATCTCAGATAGGTTGGCTCGTGACAAAGTTCGGAGTATGAATTCATCATTTAGACACAATAATACTATGAGAGTCGTGCAATTGCACATCTTTTGTATAATGTTTAAGATATCGTTTCACACATAGTTGATACAAAATGGCGCGATTTTTTTTTTAAGGGAAAAGGGGACCTGAACCTTTGATCTCAAGAAGGCAAAGTCTTTGTAAGACAAATAGTATCATTAGACCAAAAACTCGTTAATCAAAATGACGCCTTTGATTGCAGTGTTGGCTGCACATTCCCATCGTGCAATTGTTTGTCACCGGAGCATGGTATTAACTCAAAGCATTGTTCATTCCATATCCAAGGACAATAATTTTTGACACAAGATCTTAAGACGACTCAAATTTAACATAAAGTCAATGGGTTGATTTAAATTAATCGTGTATGTTCATAAATTGATTTACATGATTAAAACATTCATTCATCATGTCGTGTTATCAATTCATATATATATATATATATATATTAGAGGTAACTCGTGTTTAAAGACACGGAGTAATTAAAAAAAAATAACTTGTCTGACAATGGAGTGACAGTTGAGGTAAAGGAGGATGGGATGGATTTAGGAGGAAAAATGTGTTAGGGATAAAATTTCAAATAACTAGCTGATTTATTATATAGATATCGTGTTGTGTTTGTTTTACATAAACACGAATACAACTCATAATACAAATATAACTTATGGATGCACCTAATCTTTACATATTTCTCTATTTGGGGGTGTGTGTGTGTGTGTGTGCGCTTGTGCGCGTATGATTTTTCTTTATATTTCTTCGCTTGTGAGTACGATTCTTGCAACCTTCCAAATGATAGAATCGGTTTAACCAAAATGACCTATTCATTAAATTGGTGTGGGGTGTGTGGACGACCATGTTTGTATTCATTAAATCATTGTCGTAAAACAATTAATTCATTAAATTGGTATGGGATGTATGGATCGTGTTTGTATAGAAAAGAGAGATCTAATTTACACAAATCACGTTATTTATAAAATAATAAAAAAAGAAAGAAATTTATGAGAATTCAAAACAAACGTAATTGAAACGATTTTCCGAGTGAATTTTGGACTGAAAACAATGTCAAGTTTGGCTATATCAATTCATCATTCCAACCAATTTCTTGCCCTACACCACTTTGTGAGAAGCCATTTCCGAACCAGTCCAACAACTGAAAAGGCTGCACCTTAGGCGCCTGTTTGGTTGGTTTTTTTTTTTTTTTTGGAGGGATTTGAATTGGCTTATTCAAATCCTTCCAAACTCAAACTCCACTTTATAAAGATAAGATTCAACTTTCAATCTCGTTCATACTCATGTTTGATATGCGCACAGATATATTACTATTATGATAATATGTTTGTATATAAATTACTGTTGTGCCTCTTAACCATTCTAATTCAAACTCATGTTTGTATATGTACATTTTCTTGTGTCCTTATGATTTTAATATTTGATTATTTAGGGTATAAATATTTGATTATTTAGGGTATAAATATTTGATTATTTGATTATTTTAATATTTGATTATTTGGGGTATAAATATTTGATTATTTAGGGTATATGGGTTATATGAAATATAAATGTCATTTTGTATGTTTAACCCTTTAACCCCCATCTGAAACCTACTCCCTATCGGGTTTAATGAAAAACAAAAACTTGGATTTAAACTGCGGTCTTAAAACGGGTTGGGTTTGGTAACCTGTGCTAGAAATTTAATTGTCATACATGAATTTATTGGAATTTGTGAACTTTTATTCTCCAACTCATCTTTCAAATTCCCCCTTTTTCCACATACCAAACCAGACCTAGAGGCTTCGGTTGGCTGCCTTAATTGACAAGGCTTTGCTTGACAAGTTGGCAATGCATGGCTTGACTAAAGTTAGCTTGTTGACAAACTACCTATAAGTTGAAGAATTTATTGCCAAATTCATGTTTCTACACTATCCAATTTATCAAGTCATATTCAGGACTAAGGCTGATAATCGAGTTCGGTTTGAATTTGGTTTTTTTTGGGCTCAGTTCATACTGGACTCATTTTTTAAACAAATCAAGCTTGAATAATATTTTAGACTAATTTTTTTGCTTCACTCAAGTTTGCAAAACTCGGCTTATTATATAAAAACTAATCAAACTACTTGAGTTCGGCTTGTTTTGGACTCAATTCGGGCTTGACTCATTTTTAAAAAGAATTAAGTTTTGAACATTTTTTTAAGTTCATTTAAACAAACGAACTCAATAGGCTCGACTTGATTATCAGACCTATAATCAGGACTTACATTTGCCCTAAATTTAGGATAACATTATTTCTAAGAAAAACATACGATTTCCAAAAAGAAATTTTTTTTCTACCATACTGAAATATTATGATCCAATGAAATGAAGTTACATTTTAATGAAGTTAAAGTTACTACATAAAGGCATTTAAAAAGGTGGATCGATTCGGGTGTTTAGGGTTGATACCAAATCGATCTTATTATGTTGTAAACTAGCGCGTTTGAATTTTAATTGCCGTTGAGAAAACTTAATTTCTAATTGGTCCCAAAATCAAATTGTATAACTTTGTCCAAATAGGACTACCTCTTGGTCTTTGTAAATTAGGTTAAATGGACCACTCATATTAGACTATGACCCTAGTTGTTTTTTAGTTTTTCAACATAGGTTTAGCATAACCCTTCAGTTCCTTTCAGTCTAATTTAGTGAGGAAATCTGCACCACGAGCTATGTACAAATGGATAAAATGTATCTTAAAAAAATATTTCTCCAAAATTAAAAGAAGGGCTAATTGCACTAGAAGTCCCAAAAATATGAAGTTTGTCTTATTTTAGTTCTCAATCTTTCAATTGCATCATTTTAATCTCTAAAATATGAAATATATTTTTATGTGATCACTCAAGCCGACAGTGTCCAAATTATTAACGATTTTTTATTATAAATTTATCACATGATACCTAAATATGGGTAAAAAAAATAATTTGATAGCTTATGACCAAATTTTGGTAAAAAAAAACTACCCAAATTGCACATTTAATGTCATAAGTTATTGAAATTTTGGTTAAGAGTTACTCAAATTACACATTTGTCAGATTATATTTTTGCTCATATTTAAGTATTACGTGACAAGTTTATGATAAAAAATTATTATCAATTTGGACGATATCTGCTTGAAAGACCACATAAAAACATATTCAATATTTTAAGGATCAAAATAAAACAAACGTTATACTTTGGGGGCCTCTAAACAATTAACCCTTAAAAGAAATACCAATGGAAAACAATTTATTCCTAACCACTCATACCCTCCTCCTCTACCTCTTCTATTTTTTAAAAATACCTTTGTACTCCTTTTAGGTTTTTAAAAATCTTATTCTTCTATCCTATTCATCATTCTTGAGTATTTTAGCACAAACATGCGTGTCAGACTATTTTAACTTTGTATTTACAAGTCTTTTATACCACTATTTGCCCTCCCTCGAGATAAAATCCTAGCTATGTCCCGAGGAAGAGAGAGAGAGCGGAAAAACAAATTGGGACAATTGGGATTGTTAATTAATTTTTTAATATAGTAATGTTGGATTAATTTCACTCATTCATCCCTCCCGGGGATATCCCGTGATGCAAATCCGTTAAAAGGGAACGTAAAGACCACATTGAACCAATGTTCCAAAACGTACGAACAAACATTCCTTAAAACTCTGATCTCACTACCTTATTAACATTCAACTTTGCATAATTAGACTTTTAATCTTGCGTTATTAGTAGGGTTGTTAGTCGAACGAGCCCAAGCTGAGCCCAAATATTTGCACATAAACGAGTCGAGTCTGTCGAGTTTGAACTGAATTTATAATACGTGTTTTCTAAATAAACCTAAAAATTTGTTTAAGTTCGGACTTGTTTAGAAAACAAACCGAGCCTAAACGAGTCAAATTCGAGTCGAACTCAAGTCAAACTCGAGTAACTCAATTTGATTAACAACCCTAGTTATTAGTACTAATGTAAGACACAAGCCCATTAATTAAAGAAATATAATGTGTTTTAATTAGCTATAAATCAGCATCAACGTACGTGTGTTACTTTAAGATAATTCTTCAACGTTACATTATTTTTTTTTGTGGGGGAAAGAGATGAGAGAAAGGGTGTGGTTTATACCCTCAATCTCATGCAAACAGTCACTGAGTCTTTATCACTGGGTCACGATGTCAATGAGTCTTTATCACTGAGTCACTATGTCAAGCCAAAATGCTTAACAATGTTAGTTATAGTTATGCTTATTAAATTAGGTTGTAACTTTCAGTGTTGACTAGAACTCACTCTCAATCCGATGATTGTATTAAATTAGATCCCAAATTACGTTCAAAATAACATTTTCCATACTATAAATTTGATATCTTTACCCCAATTCCTGCACACCACCCAAGTTCTGTCTGGACTCTCTCTCTGTCTCTCTCACACCCACACACACACACACACATTGTTAACGCCATTGAAGTACTTGGTTACAGCTGCAAAGCATGAAACTCCACAACACCCGGCCCCAGTTCTACACACCCTCAGAAACGACCACAGAATTCTACACAAAAAAAATGGGTGACCACTTCCAACTTTAGAATCTTTACCATCTCTCGAGTTAAAAAGTAAAAGAAATCTATAAACGTTGGCCCAACCATAGTTGCTTCACTTTGCCAATAAATTACACAGAGAAGGAAACTTTAGGAGTGGTCCAAGAGTCAAGTCTACCCTCTTGCCAACAAGAGATCTCAAGTTTGGAGAAGACATACCCACAATTACAAGAATCATTCACTACATTTCATATCGTATCATAGGATAGCCTAAACCCAGGGGGGCCATCACTCCCTCCACCCCTAGATCCATCGTTAGAGAAGAAGCAAAACCATATTTATCTAATCAATCCCCTCTCACAACAGTGTATCTCCTACTAAGTACTGGTATCCAAATGAATACTGAATAAAAATCTTTGGTCAGATGTCTACGTCGGTCCCCCCAATGTCTGATAATTGACCCAAGTAATCTAACAAAAGATTCACATATGAAAGCATAATGCCAGAAACAAGAAGGAAAATGATCTAACTAACAAATCATTGTCATGACATTTCAAACGGCTAATCTAATAAACAACAGAAAGAAAAATGCTTCAACCATAAGTAATACCAAACTAGCAAGGAATCATTGCAATATAGAATATTTATTGGTCTGTCTGTTCACCCATTATAAAATGGTTGTCCGCCTTTCACTTCAACAGTACTATCAAGGGTGGAGGGATATCAATTGCTTTAACAACAACCAACTGGTCCCATATGATCATTACCATGTGAGAATATTCATACCACATTGTTTATTTTGGAGTATCAAAGTAATAAAGCAAATCAGACAGCCCTACTTAAAAAGTATAAAACTCATGATTCATAGATTAGCTTGGAGTTAAAAACTAATTATTCATGCCACAATGCCAGACAGGTCAAACTTCCAATAGATAGAAAAGTCTGAAATTCATTGCATCTCAAGTTTAACATAGCATCGGAGAGAAGTTTAGAGCAATACTAATCAATATTCAACATAAATTATTAGTCCAAACCCATCAAAGAAACCTACTAGTAACATTTAAGGATAGAGAATCGCCTAAAAAGGATTAAATTCAAATCACAACTACACCAATACAAAAGAGCATAGGACAGTTGTCAGAGAGTCGACTCTTAAACAGAAATACTCTATAAGGCATAAATAAACAGCACATCCACAAAATCTACCAGTTTAATGAGAGATCTTGCACTTTATACCAGGACCCAACATTCACTGCTAGGTGAAAGAAAGCAAACGAGCTCCATTTGTTTATACATCGTCTTCAATGACCAAAAAGGCATTGGCAGAGAACCAATATGAGACGATCAAAGGAAATGAGAGCTTGTAGCTTTGCTCATAGCATGCAGTCAGTTCTTGCTGGCAATCTCCTGAAGAAATTGAGCGGCACTGAAGGAAGCTTGTGACGAAACCTTGGATGTCTTAACACATAAAATCCTGCCAGAAGAGCCACAACTTGGAAAGGTGTCACGTAAAGAACAATGGCAGCAACCAAACAGAAAATCACAAACAGAGCTGTAGCCCTCGGGTCTCTCCAGCTCAACAGAGACTGCAGCCTCTCCCCTTGGGTCGCCAAGTCACCAACCACAGTCTGAATCCTCCCTGCAATACTTCTCAGACGATCATATCTCATCCTTACAATATCAGCAGGGCGAGAGGTAGGGAACGTATCAAATTCTTCATCTAATTCATCAGGATGTGCATTATCAGCACAAGAGAGACGTGTGTCCATGTGAGGAGGATGCCTTGGCCTCCACCTGTAGTACCAAACTCCAATCAAGAAAAGGTAGAGGAAAATGGTGGGCAGAATAAGCTCCGGATACAATACCAGTATCAAGAACAAAATGTGAATCAGAACTGTGGTAATGGGGTTCTTCCAGTGGCATATCTGATCAAACCATTTCCCAACAGCAAGTATCCCACCAAAAACTCCCATAATTCTGAAGAAATTAGCTTTGCTTCTCCTCATACTCCACATGTGAGACCCCACGTCCAACATATACTCCACAACCTCCTTTCTCAATGGTGGCTCAGCACGACTGAGCCTCATGGATACAATCTGTGTGGCCTGGTGCCTCAAGCTGTCAAGCTGACTAACTGTTAATGGATGAATGTAGTGCATCTTGGGCAACAACGGTTGTGAGTACATATGCATCATATTCAATAACGATGAACAAGTAAACCTCACAGCCAAGTGTATTTCACCCATCTTCTTCACCCCATTAGGTTCTAAAACCAAAAGTGGATACGAATGCGTATAAACACGATCTGTTTCAAGAGTTGAAAGACGAATCCTGACCTTTCCAATCCTCAAATCCCTTGCCCCTCCAGCCTTATCTCCGTGCAAATGACAGTTATCAAAAACCCCAATGGTTACAACAGTGCAGGGATCGAAAACCTCCCAAGTGTACTGCTCATTCCATTTGGGGGCAAAGCTATTTATAATCGTCCTTGTCCGCACCCACTTCTGCCCATATTTGGCCACACAATAAGCATCTGTTGCAGCATGTCCATCTTTTGTCTTCACAGGTGACAGCCCTTGCGCATTCAAAATACCCAATTCAAGAACACCAATGCTAGACTTCCACAACTGTTTTGCTGTTGGCCTGAGATCACTACTGTAGTGGGTCGATTCATCCAGAACATGATAACCACCTTCCAAACAAATTCTCATATGAATCCTGCTGGCAAACTTTACTTCCTTTTTTTTTTCCCCCTCAACAACAACATGATGTTTCTCGAGATTAAACCACCTAGTATTCAAAGGTTTATGATCGAACCTTCTGTCCACATATTGTAAAGGAATTGCACATCTTCCCAAAACTTCATCCTTATTGGGTGCCACTCTATCTTCCACACTCAAAATTAATGGTTCCTCAAATGGTTCTGCCGCTACAAACATCAAATCCTCATTCCACATTGGGTTTATAGTTCTACTCATAGAAACTCTAGTCCTCAGAGCCTGATTCCCAAGGATTGCCCTCACAAAAACTTCAGGGGGCCTACTCCTGTCACCAGGTTGCAAGTCCTGAGCTTCAATGACATTCACTCTCAAATACCAAAGCTTAGGAGACAGATATACCTTCGACCGAATGCTGGCAAGACCGTCAGCGCCACTAACAGTTGCGGCATCTGAATGCCACGCTTCAGGAAATGCTTCATCAGCTTGGGTACCCATCCAAACAGCCAACATCAGTTCTCCCCTAACCTTATCCCGCTTCCTATCTTCCAACCTGTACCATTGCGGTGCCAGAGGACTATCCGGTGGAACCCGTTTTGGGATCTCATTGAGGTCAAACAAAACCTGACCAATGAAATCATCCTTCACAAAATCCTTATCTTTCACCGTGACCTCAAGTACAGATGCCTGAATACGATCTTTGGAGAAAGCAAATACCTGATTCCATTCGGGATTTGTTTTTTTCTCAAAATGCCTAGTTGTACCCTTATAGTTTCCGAGCTTAATTTCAACATAAGGGTCACAACTACCAGTAACATCCTTCGCTGGTAGTTCTTTAGCTTTAACCACCCGAACATAAAGGTACTGCATTTGCTCAACAAGGTCATAGGTACTCGGGAGCTTATCCCGGGTGACCTTCCCACCACCAAGGTGGGGTTTGGTCTCCTTTAGGGAATAATCTTCGGGTGGAGGTCTATGCATTTTCTTGGTTTTGTTTTTTTCTCAAACAGCAGATACCCAAAACGGAGAAGTTGATCTTGAAGCTCAAAATTGGAGTTAAAACCACGATCAAGGATATAGACGTTCAAAAATCAGAAGTACCCAAAACCCTTATGCATCGGAATACAAGTTCTATTTAGTCTTTACCAGTCAAAAGCAATCTCAGAGCAAGCTAAATATAAGGAACGTTATATGCCAAAACAGAGAATAGAATAAGTAACAGAACGTATATATAGCAGAGAGAGATGAACCGACAAGGGTTGAACTTAAAACGCAGCTAGAACGCTAGATCATGGTCTCGTGAAGAGCTAAGAGGCACAAAGTGGAAAATAACCTTATTACCCATCGTCGCATAAACCCAAAAACTTCGTTCAATGGTTCAGATCCGAATGCCTCAAACCTGAAAAACAAAGCAAAAAAAACAAACAACCAAAAAGAGCTTAAGTTAAACATCACAAACAGAGTACAATCTTACACAAACAGTACAACAAAAAGCTTCAACGAAAGCAACAAAAAAAAATATAAATATATATTATGGACAATGAAAAATCAGAGCTCTAGTATAAAAATTAAAGCATAAACATTGAACAATCTGCAGAAACTGGTCAAAAAAAAGTTTTAAAGCAAAACACCCAAATAATCTCTTTTTATATACAGAAGAAAAAAGGGAAAAAATCGAGCAAGAGACGATGAGAAACCGAAGCTTTAGATGTGCAAGGCTAAAGCACATTAAATATCATAAAAACCCAACAAAAATCAAACATCAACGGATGTATCTATATTAAAATGCATTACCGTCATATCCATGGCCAAAAATATAACATACGCATGGAGAAAGAGGTGGAGAGAGAGATGTATATACCTTGTGGGTTCATGGAAGCTATTGTTGATAAGGTCTAAAAAAATTGAAACAAGGGAGTTCTTTTTGCTTTTCGGGTATCAGATGAAGGGAAGAAAGAGAAAGAGATTACTAGTAAGGTGTGGAGCGAGAAAAGTGGAGGCAGAGTGTTTGTAGAGAGAGAAAAAGGACGGTGGGTGGGAGGACCTGATGAATCTGTGAGAGAATACACCGGACCTACTGCTGTGTGTGTGTGGCGCTGTCTCTCTCTTGCCTTTTGTTCTGTATATGTCTCTATGCTTAAGCCAGGGGTACCCAAACTCACACGTGCGAGGACTATGGTGGGCGTTCGCACGTGCAAAAGCCATAATTCCCGGAGTTTCCAAATATCAAAATTAATTCAGACTAATTTAGTGGTATCAAATAAATCTCTTTTTGTATTGAACATAATTTTTAGTCATAAAATTTAGCTTTGGTCTATTTGTAATTATTAATTATAAAAATAATAAAATAAAATAAAATAACTAGAAAAGAAATTCAAATTTAGATTCTTCATATCGCGAAAAGAAATTTGATTTAGTGAAAATATGTTTTGTTATTATAGCTTTGTTATTACTAAAAACATTTATATAACTCGTAAAAATATATTAATAAATATTGATTTTTAGTTGAGCTTTATTACAAGAAGGAGGACGACGGAATCCAAACTATTTATGCATATTTTGGAAATCCTCACTTATATTTATGCATTAACCGGTAACAACTACGTCTGTTTCTTAGAATTTAAAAATAAAGATAAAAGAAGAAAAAATAACTATAATATATATATGTATACTAGTGATATTACGTGACTAAAATCATTATACACTGAATTATGACACTATATGTGTATTAAAATGTGTGTACAATTAAAGTGTATACATAATGTTGGAGTGTATATGTGTGCAACTGTGTGTTGGGTTTGTAAATTTTGGATAGAAAAGTGTGTAAAATTTAGGGGAAAAATATATCCTCATAAGTTCAAAAATCTAAGTATTTTATTATATAAATATATATAAATTTGACATATATATATATATATACATACACTTTAGGGATAACCCATATCTGAAAGCACGGTATAACGTAAGTGAAAAATAATGGATTTGAGAGAAAAAAAATTAATGTGAATAATTTTAAGAGTGATGTTAATAGTCGTTAGATGAATCTATTAGATACCGTCAAATGGGTTACTGTTAGTGAAAAAATATTATATATATATATATATATATATATTAGATATATATATATTAGAAAAGCAGTAGAAACAATTTCTATTATGCAAAACCTTTATGGGTGTATCTGATATTTACTCATTTATATGTGGGTTCACACGAGAATACTAGCTAAAGTAACTTGATTGTCATACGCCCAGTCTATTTGCAAATAGTTGGAAGCACGGTACTACGTAGCTTATTGGATTACACGTACTCGTAGACAAAAGGACCAGCCGTAATGCAGTGTTTTTTTTCTTTTGCTTTTATTGGACCCCACCCTTAAGAACCGTCTAGTCTAGACAGAGACAGAGAAAGAAGGATCCAAAGCAATGGATAGTTTAGACGGTGGCGTTTGGTGTTTTGCGAATACCAAACGCTGTCGCAGTGTCCCATTTACACAAAGTTTAAAAAAAAAAAAAGCAAGGTTGTGTTTGGTTTGATTCTTTAAACCTGTTTTTTGTTATCAAACTCAAAAAAAAAAAAAGTAAAAACTCATTTGGTTTGAGTTTTTGTTCTCAAGTTTTAAAAAAAATTGAGAATTGAGATAAAAAAACAAGCTAAACTTGTTTTCAGCTCTTTATGTTGAAAATCTTGAAAACGCGGAGAATAAAAGGCTTTAATGAGGTATCCCATTCAAATCTCCTTAGCAGCAAAATTCTAGAAGCATCTTTTTTTTTTTGTCTTCCTCTGTGCCTAACTCTCTCTCTCTCTCTCTCTCTCCACTTGACATCTCAGACAAAACGAACACAGAGAAAGAGCCAATGTCTTCTCTAGATCGACTTTATCTCTCCAGATCCGAACACACAAACACAGTTGAGTGTATTCTGAGCACTGTCTCCACTTTGCCTCTCCAAATCTGAACGAACACTCTCCCTCTTTTGCAACAATTGAAGAATCACTCAGATATGTGTATATACACAGATCTATATGCGTCTGTGTGAGTGTATATGTGTGTGTGTGTGTGCGCGTCTATGTGTGTGTGTGTATGCATTTGTGTGTGTTTGTGCGTGTATCCGTCTATGTATGTGTGTGTGTGTGTGCATTTTGTGGAGACACAGAAAGGGAAAAGAAAAATGAAGGTGAGAATTGTGGGTTTTGTGAATTATTGTCCAAATAGATTTTATAATTTTTTGTTCTTTAAAACTATTTTCAAAAATATATAACCAAACAAGTTTTGCAATCTAAAATTTTCAAAAATATTTTATTAAAATTCTTCTCAAAAATTATTTTTAAATACTATTTTTTGAGATGCAAACCAAACAGACTCCAAATGTTTCCACTATATTTTCTCTAATTCCCCATGGGGGTGTTTGGATATCCATGGAATGATTGGATTGGATTTGATTTGAATCTAAATCCAATCCAACCTAGTGCAAAGTAGTCCCGATTGATTTATTTTTATCCCGTACTATCCTTACTTTGGATGGAGAACATTTGTTCTATAGACCCCATTCACATATTTAAATAAAAGTTGATGAAATGATCATTGCACCCTTTAGAAAAAAAAAATATAATCTAACCCTATACCAACTTTGGATGGGTATGGTGTCAAACATTGACTAGGATGAGTAGGTACTTGAAAATAGCAATATAATAAAAAAATTAAGTCCATAAAATAAATTGTACTTAGTTTGTCGATTTTTTTTTTGTTAATTTTTTTATGAGCATTGTGCAACACTCAATTCATCACAATATTTTACATTTTTTTAGAAAGAATGATTTTATTGTTATCGGTAAAAATTACAAGTAAAATGAATCGGCTTCACCTACCCTTACAAACCAAATACAACAAAGAATAAAATCTCAAAAAATCTCTTCCTTTCTAGATCTTTATACAACAGCAACTTTCAGCGAAGGATTCGTCACCAAAGCTATCATCTTCCTGAAGACAGGAAATCCACATCTATCGTGTAGTAGCAGCATCTTCATACCAAAAACCTGAAGCTCAAGCAATTGAGAATCAACAAAAAAATAGCATGAGAATTCCTTTTTATGCCCTCAAACCTCCTTCTGGACCTCTTCTTCCAAAGCTGTCAATAGACAATCAATGGAACAACTCTAATTAACCCATAGCTCAAAGAAGAGCACCTAAAAACTCTACTCAACCTCCTAATTCTGATTAGAGGATCCTCCCCTTGTATAACTTGCAACCCCAACACCTCAACCAATTTACTCCAAACAGATTGTGCAAAAGCACAATCTATAAGCAGGTAAGAAAAAACCTCCACACCTTAGCAACATAAAGAACACCTATTTACCATAAGAAACCCCACATCCTGCACACAAACATCCAAATATAAAGCCATCCTAAGAATCTTCCACCCAATCGATTTAGCACTAAGAGAAATATTATGCTTCCAAATAGCACCTGCAGTAACACTTTTCACCACTTGAACTCTGATTAACTCCCAAGCAGATTTTACAGTAAATAAACCAGACTTATGCAATTGAGGAAATTCAATTTATTTACATTTTATCCATGCAATAAAGCTAAAACCCATAACCATTTGGCCAAACATAATCAATCAAAACCCACTAGTTGAGAACAATTTAAAGCCCCATAAATACATACAATCATCAAAAACAAAATAATCCAATAACTTTGTTATCATCCATAAAGGCTCTCTGAAAATGGTGTAATTCAACACCAAATTGTAAACAACTACATGAGATCTCAATAATACATGTCAATTCAATTCAATTTACTTACTAATCTAAACAAATATCTAGACAATATCACATTGGTCAATAACAAAAATCAGAATTCTTCTAACAATCAAATGCAAAATACGTGAACAAAAGTATGCAAATGACCCAATTCACAAAACTCTATAATAGTCCACAATGAAGGAGAATACCTCAGTAGTAGTTTAAATGTCGATATGGTGAGTCACAAAACCTAACACAAAAAAAATAGATTATGATCAGAGTCCCAAAACTAACATTAACACATACACAATTAAAAGTAGCATTACTTTCGAAAATATCGCAAAAAACATTTTCTGCAATCTCACAACTTCAATGCCAGAATGAGGCAAAATAATATTTACCAAGACATTCAAACATCCAATATTTTAGACATACACCAATACATAGGAGTATATGTTAGTTGAAATACACAAACAAATTAACGAACTAGTAGCCCCATTATTGGGGTGAGAGTGATAGTGAGAATGTGAGATTCAGAGTAAGAATGAGAGTGACAAATTGGATTTTTTGGCTTTTATCCATAACTACAAAGAGAGAGAGAGAGAGAGAGAAAATTTTGGATGTTTTAGTTTTGATCCGTGGCTAAAAATCCCAAACAAGAGGCTACAAGATAATAACGAAGAAACAGAGAGGCTGAAAATTGAGGGAGACGAAGAAACACAGGCGCTGAACCATTGTAATAAATGGCTAATAGAGACAAACACAACAGACAAAGTAAGGGAGAGAACGGAGATGGGAGAGCGAGGAGAGATACCTTCGGGCATGTGAGGGAGGGACTAGTGGGCATCGTTCACAAGAATGGAGACCAGTGAAGTGAAATGGAGAAAAAGGGAAATAAAAATTGTAGTTAATTTACTGTGTATGGATGTTTTGGCAATTATATCACTTATTCTTTCGGTGGGCTTAAAAATCCCAGAGTCCAAGTGGGTTAAAGAAATCCACTTCAGAGGGGATATTAGGTCTGGTAGCGCCCCGGTTTTTCGGACCTGGCACTTGATTAAATCAATCGTTCACAAATAAACCTCAAATAAATCTCCGAATACAGGGTTAGAGCTCTAATTGTCTCAATAAATTTATAATCACAATTTTGATCTCCAAATAATAAAAATAATCTCCTCAATATACAAAATTAAAAATTCTATCAAGATTCGTCCGTCTTCGATTCCTCAAATATCAATTCTGGTCCTTCACTCCGAGATGATCCTGAAAAATATTAAAGACGGGGAAGTATACAATATGTCAAGAAACAATATGCTCAATGAGAAAAGCAATACGAATGATCAAATACCAAATAATTCAATCGATAGACGATCATAGATAAAAGAATTAAGAATTAAATTCAATAAGTCACATAACTCAATATCTATCAAACAAAGCCTCATACTTGAGTCATCTTGGTAACATGACAAGTGATACTTGGGCATTTTGAATTCATACTCATATCGAGCCATTACACCCATCAGGGTTGTAATCACAATCGCACCCTGCAGGGTCATAATCACATTTTATCGATCATGCCCCCAAGTACACTTCGTACATGTATCAATCAATCCCAAAGTATTTAGCTCAACGTACACGTATAGGTCAACCGAAAAAATTGATAGAATTTCATATCAATCGGAATAATCAACAAAAATACAAATTTTAAATCATGAAAGGACACTTTTTGCAAAGAGATTTAAAAGACATGAGCATATTGTATACTACCCCGTACTTCAAATTCATCAATAACTTTGATAAATGCAAAATTCAAAATACCACGAATAACATAGTTAAATTTGATAGCGATTTAAAGGAAAATTGATGCTCAATTTTTGACTCAAAAATCTCATAATTTCTCTATCTTTTCCTTTTTTTCCCTTCCTTCCTCTCTCTCTCTTTCTCCCTTTCTTTCTTCTCCTTTGTGCCGTTTGAATGGCCAAAGACTTGGCTATATATAGCCAATTGATGCTTGGGGACCAAGCATCACATGGACACTTGTCCATGTTAATTTTTTTTTTCTTTCTTCTTGCACGTTTTTTTTCTTTCATCTAAGGTGCATGTACTTTATATATATATATATATATATATTTGTTCAATTACAAATAAATATATATATATATATGTATACACATTATATTATTACAAAACTTGACCTAACTTATAGTCATTTGACTTGTTTTCACATTAAGAATTTATATTTGAAATCCATTTATTTATTTAAAATTTTTAAAAATCACCCTTAATTATATGGAATTATAATTGACGACCTAAATTAATGTATTAATAATTATTTTATATACGGATCGTTGATTGATTATTTTTCCTGCAGTTTCTAACTTACTAACATCTCCCTTGATGTATGTATGATGTATGTGTGAGGGGGAGTGTCACTCTCCCTTGGGACGATGTCAGAAGAAAGGGCAAGGAGAAAATAAAATGGGATAAATGAAAAGTGTGTGTGTGTGTGTGAACAAAAGTGCTCCCCATCACAAGGAGACTTTCGTATGTCGTGTTTTACTTGGAAAAGTATTCCAAGGTCGTCTCATCAGGGAAGGAAGTGAACCGTTATAAAGGTGATTTTTATTAAAAAAAAGTGTAAAATCATTTTTTGTTTTGAAATTTGGTGGGGGTTGGAATTTGGTAGTAGGTTGAGTTGTAATAATGAAATGAAAACAAGTGTTGGTTAATCCAAAGAAGTCATTCCAATAGGAATCTCAATTCAACTCGAAACCTTCCTCTACTGGTGCATAGATGAACGATTGATTCGTGGGAAGCTAGGGATGAGATGATGAGGATCCAAGCATAACTCGTGACCAGACTTACAGGATATCAAAGACTTACAACCACATCCGCTCTCAACCCAGTCAAACCGAACCATCGTACACCGAGAGGAGGAAAGACAACGAGTTGAAATGACATACTCAAGAGGAGGTCTCCCTTGGATTAGCCAACTAAAAGTTTAGCTACTCATAATTAAAGTAAAGACAACAATTAAATGGAAAAACATTATAAAGAAATAAATGTTAGAACTAAGCATAAATGAAATGCATCAATATAAACGATCTTCGACAAAGAATGAATGAATCACGTTTCACCCTTCATGACTTCGGTGAAGCTCTAGAAAAGTAGAAGAGTTTCACTCCTCTAAGGGAAGAAAGAAGCTCCAACAATGGAAGTAAAATAAAACAAGACTTAAATTAAAAGAAATCAATATTTAATTGGCGGGTATTCCACAACCAAGAGATAATAACACAATAAAAGAAAGCAATAAATGAAATGCATCAATATAAACGATCTTCGACAAAGAATGAGTGAATCACGTTCCACCATTCACGGTTTCGGTGAAGCTCTAGAAAAGTGAAAGAGTTTCACTCCTCTAAGGGAAGAAAGAAGCTCCAACAATGGGAATAAAATAAAACAAGACTTAAATTAAAAGAAAGCAATAATTAATTGGCGGATATTCCACAACCAATAGATAATAACACAATAAAAGAAAGCAATAAACAAAATGCATCAATATAAACGATCTTCGACAAAGAATGAGTGAATCACGTTCCACCCTTCACGGCTTCGGTAAAGCTCTAGAAAAGTGGAAGAGTTTCACTCCTCTAAGGGAAGAAAAAAGCTCCAACAATGGAAGTAAAATAAAACAAGACTTAAATTAAAAGAAAGCAATAACAACTTGGAGGGATTTCCACAACCAAAAACTCTAGCAAAAACTTTTATCTAACAAAAACTTATTTCTCTCAAAAAATTTATGTCTCTACAAGCCACAAAGGGGTTGTATTTATAGGCAAAGCCTTTACAAACCCCAAGGGATAACATTTACA
>CM042196.1:3251890-3273075 GCA_023539305.1 Ilex asprella
CCTCCACCTCCACTATCATTCCCAAGCCCCTCATCTCTTTCATAAATCTCACTAGGCCTTGCCCCTTCTTCCAACCCTCCCAACCTACCCAACCCAAATGCCGCCACCACCACCATCACCACCACCACTCCCAAACCCCCATCTCTTTCTCTCACTTTTTCTCAAATCCCTCAAGCCCCCTGTCACTCTCTGCAACAAACATCATTGCAACCCCAGCTGCCACCACCACCACTCCTAACCCCTTTCTTTATCTCTATCTCCTTTTTTCTTTCTCCCTCTCAAATCCCCTAGGTCTTCTCCCCATCCCCCTCCCTCTCCCTATAACAAACCCTACCACACCCAACCGTCCCAACCCAACTGCCACCACCACCACTACTCCCAACCCCATTCTTTCTCTCTTTACCTCTCTTTTCTCTCTCCCTCTCAGATCTCCTAAGCCCTTCCCCCTCCCTACAACAAATCCCATCATATACAACCTAGTTGCCACCATTACCACCACTCCCAACCTTCTTCTTTCTCTTTTTACCTCTTTATACTCTCTCCCTCTTAGATGCCCCAGGCACCCGCCTCCTCCCTGCAAGTTGTCACTGCCATCACCATTCCCAGTTAATGGTATTTTTGTTTAATTTTAATCAAAATGTAAAGGTTTAATGTTAGTATTTGATTAAGTTTTATAATTGCATAATTAATGATGTTAAAATGGTAAATTATTGATAATTAGTGGACAAGATTATCTTAGAAAATGTTGGGCATGGTATAAAGGGGTAATTTTGAAATTAGATAAATTTTGTTCCTTGACATCACTATTCTCTGTTAGTCAAACTAACGGCGAGAAGATGTAAGAGGTGTTCGTGTCATGATTTTTAAATCTCAGAGGGTCGCCGTGCAATTTTAGAAATGTCAGGTCTCTATATTATTTAATCAAATGTCAAGGTGTGAGAGTGTAATTTACCTTTTTTTTTTCAACGACTAGAGCTGTTTGGATCAACTTACATGTACCTTGACTAATATTTATTTCAGTCTGATCAAAAGTATGTCATCCACACCGAAACTAGGGTATCTATGAGTGATAAATCTCTCATGACTTAACCTCAAAGAATTGCCAAGATTCGAAACAAAACACATACGTATTACATTAAAAATTAACTATAATATTTTATTTTGTATGATGAAAAGATAAAATAATAAAATAATTCAAAGATTAAAAGTTTAAAAGATAGATAAAACACCATATGTTGATAGTGACAATGACAAAAAACGGAAGAATTAGTTTTCTTTCAAAGTCATGAAAGTTTATTCTTTTGAATTTGGGAGAAAAAAGGAAAAGAAAGTTAATTATGTGTGTTAAAATATATATTATTTACCTTTATATCTCTTAATATATATATCACACACATATATCCTATTTAAGTATACATCTAGTTCTAATTAAGCCTTTAAACTTAATTTTTTGTCTATGAAATCCTATAATATTTCAAGTTATCTTAGTGTACACCTTCAATCCAAATGTGATTAAATTATTAAATTGATGAGATAAAATAAATTAAATGAACAAAATTAAAAGTGATACACTTTATATTCTAAGGAAAAAAACATTCATATCTCATTTGTGTTATGTAAAGAGATGTGGAAAGTAAGAGAAATTGATTTTTTTTTTTTTACATTTGGTATATACAATACTTGTAAATGTCAATTATTCTCAAAATTTTTGTTTCTCATGTTTATCCTAAAATAATGTTACTAGGACTTTTTATCTGGGGTAGAGCTCTAGAAAAAATAATAGAGAAATATCTCACTTCTTCATGCATGCTCAACTTGGCTCGAGAGAATATAACTAAGTTGGTAGAGCTTCATTCTTACTATTGGGTCATCGTGATAATGCTAGAAACATCTCACTTCTTCATTCAGTTTCAACATTCTTGACTTGTCCAAGTGATAATGACAGTGTCTTGTATCTGAACTGATAATTCTCTTTTTCTATGTAAGTGAAAAAGAGACCGAAACATGCTACTGAAAGACTTTAATGAAAAATCTATTTTTTTAAAACGTTTAAAATTTGATCTCATTTTCACAAAATTCACTATTATAGCACATTGGATGGACATTTGAAAAAAAATTATGACTCACAATTATATATATAACTCTCTCTCCCCCCTACATGCACATAAAAAAATAGAAAAAATAACCATGAAGTCATCTTTTGTGATAAAGAACCATTAACCCTATTAATTTTTAGTAGCACAACTAAGTCTTACTTTTTTAATATAATTTTGAAAGAAGTCCTAATTCTATTATCATTCCTCTGTTGCCTGTTAGATTTTAATTATAATATCATCTTAGGAAAAAATATAATTAATTTTAAATATAAATAAATAAATAAATAAAATATTCCCCTATTCATCACTAACACGAGTAGGTGTATAAAAATTACATTGAAAAAACAGAAGAATTATTCGAAGTACAGTCTATATCATTTGTAGGATGATTAACAAAGAATATTTTTATTTTAAAAATAGAAATTGATACAAAAGTTTAACTAAGCATAAAGTAAATTTATAAATTATAAAATACCGTACAAAATCATAGGTAATATTTACTTTCTAATTTTTAGCTAAATTGAAATTTAATAAAAAATTATGAACAATAGTATAATTATTGTTTAATGAATAAATTATGAGCAAAACTGTAATTGATGATTTAATGAGAAAGAGTAAAATTTATATTTTTAAATTGTATATGTGCAACGCACGTGTATACCAACTAGTAGATAAAAGAGTGATATGAAGGAAAAAGTAAACATACGTATTGTACCATTATATTCACACATAAATTTAATATATCCAAAATATTTAATAAGATAAATAGAATAGATATGCCTATTTAAGTGGTACAAAGGTAAATAACCTTCATTTTAATATAATTTGTTGATATACGACGTAGATCCCGATGATTGATGAAAGAAACACCAAACATATCGCAAACTTCTCGTTCTCACCTGACGGTTGATGAAAATAGAGTGACTACTAGAGATATTTGTGTTACTTTGTTTATACTGGTTTATACGTGAATGCGTGAGTCATACTGAGTACTCAGTAAATTATAGACTACTTCAAATTTTCATTTTAGAGAAAGACGATAAACTCTGCAAATTAAACTTTATGACTTAATTGAAATTAGTGGCATACTTAGGGATCAAGAAAAGGCCCGACGGACCACCAGACTAGTGGGTAGACTGGCCCACCACATGATAGGGCCGTGGGTGTGTGGACACTGGGCCTGAATTTTTGTGATGGATGACTAAGACGGGTTGGCCCGAATTATGGCCCTTAGGCCCAGAGGCAACACAGGACCTTTAGCCAATGGGATTCTGCCACCTGTCTTAGCTCTCTGAGCTCACCCCCATCCGATCCCCCCCTCTCTCTCTCCTCATGATTCATCTCGAAAGATCTGTTTCTTCCTTCCTTCCCCGCTCTCTTTCTCTCTCCAAAACCCCCCAACTTCTCTCTCTAAAAAGCGATGACAGACCCTCTCGAACCTCCAACATTATCAAACACAACCACCTCAAACCCCACCCAACCGTCCATATACATACACCCACGTAGAGAGCCCTTCGAACATGGCCTCATTCCAATTTCAAAGCTCATCTTCGCAGATGGGACTCAAACCCTAGCCCCTCTGAAAGACAAACTCGTTGCTCAGTCCGGATCGACTCACCGAGTCAGCTCGGAGGCAGTCTCGGATACTCTTCAGATCTCACTTGACCATGCCCGCCTCGTCATCGAGACCATCGCGTCGGTTCTTCACTCGGATTCGGACCCATTAGTGACCGCGAAGCCCTCGGAGATTGAGTCGGTTGGGGTTGATGTGTCTGATTTGGTGTTGTTCTTGTATATTCAATCGTATAAAAGGTTGCTTCCGAGGGGTCATAAGGATGCTGCTGCGGTCGCGGATGTTTGGCCCTCTACTTCGGCTTTCGATGGGTTTTTGTCGGCCCTCTCGCCGTTGCAGGTTACCATTTTTGAAAATATCGATGATTAATTTTTTTTTTGAATTCTAATTTAATTATAAGTTTTGATGGAATCTCGGGTAATTGTATGGAATGAAGTGCTAGTTGGGAGGAATTGATCTGCTTTGAAGTGGTTTTGTGGAAATATGGAATGGGTTTACTTGCTTTATTTAAATTATTGTTCTCTTTCATGGTTTTTTATGTCAGGTGTTGTGTGATTAGTTGCTATTTATGTTTTATTGTTGTAGCATTTCCGATTGGAATTCAGTTGTTTATAAATGGGTTATTTGAGTCTTCAAATATAGTAATGTGAACTGTATTCGTCTAGTAGTTTACTTGATGGCATTAGGAAAACATTTGTCGAAATGGGTTGCTTTACGAATTAGTTTCTTTATGAAATTGTACAACGGTGTCAGGAATCTTGACCGCCTATCAGCATTATTTTGGTAAAAGGAGTCAATTTGTTACAGCATGCTTATAGTAGAAACTCTGACAATGTAATCTGTTTTAGGCAGTGGACTTGTGGTTTGGAAAATTATGGGTCTTGTTTTTTGTGTAGTAGTTGTAGAGGTTTTGTTTTCATATATTATCTTATAATTATTTAAATGGTATATCTATTGTTTTATCTGCTTGAATTCTGGTGTCTTTATTGTTCATTGCTATGGTGGATTGCTGATGCATGTTTACAATTTATGATAAGGAGAGACTGGCTATTGGTTTTGTTGTAATGCAAAAGGTTGTACTTAATGTCAAAGTTATAGGATGCAAAAAATGAGATACTGAAATCTCATGATAAGTTTGTCAGGCAATCTCTGTCCAAATCTTATTTGCCTTTTCGACTTTCTTGGTGCTACATTTGCTACAATTCACTTATAGCTACAGACAGAATGGAACAGGTAAAGTTAATTTAATAAGCCAGATGCAATTAATTTTGATTAAGGAAGTACACGTTTGTGTTTTAGTTGGATAATTTGTCTTCATTCACTGTTTTTGTTGGAGGAACTCATAGTGGAATTAAATTAGATATTAGCAATACTTTCTACTTGTGAGAACTATGTGATAACTTATCATTAGCTTGGTGTTCCACTACTTGCAGCTTGTCCGCAGCAACAGCCGTCGGTTTATGCCATCACAAACTGATGAAGAGGCTCATCAGTTATCGTATTTACAGAAACACTTGGGCAACATTCTCTCTCTTTTGGCAGACTCAGCAGAAGGCGAAGGTGAAGGTGAAGGCGAAGGCGAAGGCGAAGAATCTCTGGTTTGTAAAAATTCCTGCTTACTATACATTTTTATCATGCTCTCAATTTGTTGACGCTAATAATTAGGAATAGAGTCCTGATAATTACAGCAGATGGGCATCTTTTGCTCTCTGAAAGCAAGAAGATAAAGAAAACATAGGAGTAACTTCATTTACTCAGACACTAGATTACTTTTGTTCTCTTGTAAGTCTAATGAACTTCTTTGTTGTTCCTCTACATGTTACTTCTCAAGCTTTTGTACTTAATTAAATGGCTCACGATATCATTTATAGCATATTTTCTGCTGGACGGATACATAAAAATTTTATTGTGTGAGCCTTACTGGCATAAAGGTGGTTACATTACTGGTGCATCCGATGCAACTCGGCTTTTCTAATGCAACCTGGTGTCTGGTTATTTTCCTGTAATGAATTGTATAGTGACAATTTTTTGTGCTATGCATATAACTTATGAATGGAAAAATTTAATATTTATCATTGAACCTGATAATAAATAAGAATCTGATATGAAAAGTTAAATTGAAAGATTGAGCAGATTAAATGATCTGAAGATTCAGTATGCAAGTTGGGAGAGTTTGGGAAAGCTTACTTGCTTTGTGGAGGGGAATGGCTAGTAGGGTGAGGTATTGGTTTGATATGATGTATTTGGGGGGGGGGTGTTGAAGTCTATGTTTTAATTTAATTGATTATTGTGGTAGACAAGAAAGCTTTGGTATGTGACTTTGCAAGGTTCATATAGAGGAGTTTTGTTTATATAAATTTTTTGGAATGGCAGTGCATGATTAAATTAGAAGGAATTGACTCTTTGTTCTAGAGGGAGCTAACTTCATGAGTAAGAGTGAGATGTGTTGCTCTAGAGTGCTTTATTTATGCTTGGAAGTCATGCCTCACTATTTCTCAAGCTTTGCTCTACAATGTTGACTCACCCATATTTTGCCAGGTGTTGACAATGGAGAAATTTGAGCACCTCGGATTTCTCATTTATTTTGGTGAAAGGGGATCAGCAAGAATTCCATTGAGCCAAAACGCTCCATTTTTTGCAAATTCAGATCCCGACATGCCTGCTGCTCCTGTTCCTGCAGCACAAGTTCACGATTGGCTTCTACAGAATATAGCTTCTGCATTGGAACATATTTCTGAAAGAGTTTCTGCTAAAGAAAATGGGCCAACTGGTGCTTCTGATCAGGATGTTCCAATGGCTGATGTCTGCACAAGTTCAATAAAGGCCTCAACCAGCTCTAGGGGTCCAAGTTTTATTGAGGGAGTGTCTAAATCATCTTTTGTAAAGCAAGCTTCTGATCTTAAAGGTTCTTCTGTAAAGGTTAGCCCTATTTTTATTCTGTTTCCTGTGGTGGGGTAAGGATGAGGTATGAGATGGACACAGGTTGATGGATTGATCTGCCGCCCACTGACAGCGAGAAGCCAGCATCCCAGTAAGATTAAGGTGACTTACAGTGCAGGGATAACTTAACCACAGAGGCTGGGTTTATTGTGCAAACTACAGACCCTTATCTTTAAGTTAGCCCTGTACAGTTCACCTAATGCTCTCTGGAGACTGGCTTTGCTATTTATTTGATATATCATTTCTGTGCTTGTATCAAACTAGATACTTATGGCATGACTTTAGGATAGGCATTGATTTGCAATTAACTCTTCTATTCCGTTTAATGATTGAAAAAGTTTTCAACTTAACTTGAAGGATCTAGACCTATGGCTACACAATTCCCTGGTTTTTTTTTCTCCTTTTTCTGTTAACTATTAACCTCTTTGGCATAAATTCTCTAACACTTGTGCTGACCATTGAATTGGATGTACTAAAGGGCTATATATTTAGTCTTGTAGGACTTCTAAGTCCCTAGGTTGTGTGATGCCTAGTTTATTCTCTAATCATGTGCTGACCATTGAATTGGAAGCTCTAAATGACTATATTTAATCTTGTGGAGCTCCCAAGTCCCTTAGGAATTGGATTTCTTATTTGGAAACCAATTGACTTTGAAATATTTATGAACCTATCAAAAACCATAACAGAAACTGGATAAGGTTTAAGGTTTAAATTAGGGCAGACAGAGACACTTATTGGGGCTGTTCTTAGTAGGGTGATTAATACTCAAAAACAATAGCTGATTCGCTCTTTGTGTCTGTTTTATGTGATTAGTTTGGATGGTGATGATAGAAGATAATGGTTGATTTCGGACTCTTAATTGGTTGTTGGATTTTTATAATTATGCTGCAAGATTGTGCAAAAAAAGAGAAAGCAGAACAATAAACTTGTCATCACACAAACTAGGGCTCAGGTAGTGATAGCATCATACGATCCCTAAGAAGCTTAAAAAGCTCTCCAAATTCTCCAAAACATGTGCTGAACATTGAATTGGAAGCAGTAAATGGCTATATTTAATCTTATAGGATTCCTAAGACCCTTAGGAATTGGATTTCATATTTGGAAACTAATTGACTTCGAAACATATATAAACCTATTAAAAACCAAAACAAACACCCAATAACCTGTCTACTAAGAAAATAGTAAACCTATCTGTCATTACTACAACCTTTTTTCCGGAAATATACAGTATTTGCAAAATACCCTGAACTCTTGACACACCAAAAATCGTTCTAAAAAGGGAAAGGCAAGGCTAATGCCAAAAAAAAAAAAAAAAAAAAAGCCACTACTGGCTGAGACTCTAATAAGATTAATAATCATCACACACAAGTCCAGAGAGGTGGATTGTGGTGGCTCCAAATCCTGTAACATCTTCCTTTTAGCTTACCTTTTTCCTTTAGTTTACTTTCTCTTGAGCTTATTACTGTTTGGATCGTACACACGCCTGCGTGCGTGCGCGCTCGCACACACACACATAGGGGGGAGCTTTTAAACTTTCCTCTAAGTTATGTAGTTTAATCTTTTTAAAATGTTTTGTTTCTGATGCTCTGTGCAAACAAGTGCTACTGAAAGTGATTTGTTTTTGTAAGAAGTTGATTTAACTCTGGCATCGTAATGTATTCTTCTATATTTTCAGGTTGTAAATTGCCACGAGTCTGTCATTTATATTTTAGCACCATTGAAATATGCCACAGTCTATGGATGCTCTGATGCGACTATAGTTCTTGGAGCCATTGGCAAGGTGGGCATAAGGTTGTGGGAATCTCATGTTTTCTTTTTCAGAATGTTCAATAGTTTCTTGATTCTCCCAGATGAACAATCCTAAATGCAAATGCATTATATATGACTAGTGGGAAAATCCCTCTTATAGTTATCAAACTAGAATCGTTGAGTGGGATCTAGGTTTGCATTAATTATGGTTTTCCATCCTCCGCAACACTATACTCAACTCCTAATATGTACATATCACCTCAAGCACGTATTTTCTATCAAAGTTCAGGGTTCAGAACAGTAAAAACCTATGGACATCTGAAGCTTATAACGATGGTAGAGAATGATTTTAAGTGTGACTGTAAAATGTATTTCCTAATCTCCTGAGTGTGATTGATTATACTCATTTTATGTGTCTACAGTTATATGCATATGTTTATGTTTGCATGAGAATTGATCTGTATGTCTGTCTGATGCACTAAAATGTGTTGGAATTGACCTGCACTAAAATGATGTTAAGACACGAAAAACTTGGTATATCCTTTTAGCTTTCTGTATGATCTAGAAATTATGATTTCTAGGAGTCAAAAAATTGTAGATGTTCCTTTTTTTTTTGTTGAAAAAAAAGGAGGTCAACAAAAGAAGTCATGCTTGCTCTAATCTTCATTGCTTGTTATCTACTTGCTGTGATCTAGTGGTCAATGGTATTAATCATAGCATTCAAACATTTAACAAATTTGCATTCTTGTTGGAAGTTCCCTTGGAACATTGCATCTCTGATAATGATTTTGGGTAGCTGCATGAATGTTCTATATTTTGGTCTTTATCAATTGGTCTTTTTGGAATGAATGATGAAACATAATTTAAGAATTAGTATGGGCTGAGAATTGAGATATTGAACTTTGCATGCTGCATACACCTGTGGGCTCTAATTGGCTTGTTGATTGCTATTTCCTAATCCCACCAAATGAAGCAGTTCACTGTCAACTTGATGGGATTTGTCTATGCAATGTGCATTTTTTATATGGTAATTACTGATGGGGATAATTTTGGGTTTGTAACTGCTTTGTGATAATTTATAGCATGTTCTAGTTGTAACAGTATCTACATTACATACTGTCACGTCAGATGATCAACCTGGTTCAAGTTGTTACCTACTGAACATTGACTTATTTAGGTGTGATGCATTATGGATGCTCTCTCATTAATGAATTGGTGGATTTTGCTTTCTCTCTACTGTAAATCTTGTACAGGCCGTAAGAGTTGAACATTGTGAGCGAGTTCATGTGATTACAGCAGCGAAGCGAATCTGTATTGCTAATTGCCGCGAGTGTGTATTCTTCTTGGGTGTAAATCAACAACCCCTTATTGTTGGTGATAACCATAAGCTGCAGGTTAGTGTTGCTAATCTTTTGCTGTCTACAATTTAACTTTACACTAGCACCACTGTATTCTTATTCTACTTAATGATTTATGGTTTCTAAAATTCCCCTGGATATACTTAGGCTTTTAGATTCTATTGCTTAATCCATTTTCCTACTCCCTATTGGTTACTGTATGTTAATGTGGCTGTAAGGTAAATAAGTCCTAGTAATATTTTATTATGTTATTATCATTTATCATGCAGTGTTCTATTGTATGATCATTTTCATGTCTCGTATAACTACAAAAAATCGGCCTCACACAGGGTCTGTGGCCTTTCGACTAGGCAATAATCGCAAGGAAGATGCATTTGTAATGCTCTACCTCCTCCTACTTGAGTTGTGTTACAAAAGTACCTGATAATCTATCGTTATAAACAGATAAATGTGCATACACAGTTTTCCTTGACCGTGTAGCTAACTAGCTGTCCACAAGGCACTGACTGGATGCATTTACTCTTAGAAAAATTGTACACATGTATATATCGCTTCGTGCTTCCTGTTTAGCAGCATTATTTTACCTGATTCACTGTCTTATAAAAGGTGTGAGTATTTGGATGTGCCTAGGTGCCTCAGTAGCTGCACATTTAATCTGTACTATATCCTAAATTATGTATACAGGGTTCTTTGATGGCCTAGCTATCCACAAGGCACAAACTGTAAACATTTATATTTCGCTTCGTGCTCCCAGTTTTAGCTGCATTATTGTAGCTGGTGCACTGTCATATAAGAGGTGTGAAGATTTGAATGTGTCTAGGTCTCTCAGTAGTTTCACATTTAATCTATACTACGTCCTAGTTATGTGCTTTAAGCTAAAATATGGCCACAAACAAAATCAAACTGAAGAAAAGTTAGTGAACCTTGAAAAAGGATTTCCTTGGGTGGTCTTTTGAATAAGAGAAATAGTTACTCTAGTTGATTACAATATTGGATTTACAGAAGACAGCACAACAAGAACAATCAGGCTTCTGTGTCGGTATTTGATGTTTTCTGTATTGATGTGTTGGATACAGCGGGATATTATTGGTCACTCTTTGCGCAGATTTTTTATTTTTATTTTTTGAACTGTACTTGCCACACATGTTCAGATGGGGATACACTTACAGTGGGGGTTAGTTTTGCTACTTCTAATCTTAAACACGAGGGCATTGAATTTGAGCATTATTTTTTTTCCAAATGAAATTATGTGGGCCTCAAAATAGTTGATCTTTTAGACTGATCAATCAGCCCCTCTGTTATATGTCATTGCCTGCAAATTGAAGATTCTGGATGTGCCTAGGATGCAAAAGTAAGATACCGACTTGAACCTCTTCAGTGGGTTGTTTCTTATTTGATGTGTTGGATGGGCTATCGACTTAAATGCTAGAATGATGGAATGCCTCATTTTTATGGTCTTATAATTTGATAGAGCACTTTTTATTGCAATAACAATTACTTGAAATCCCCTCTCTTCCTCTCTCCATTCATTCCTCTGACCATAGCTCTTTCTTCTGCGTTCATCTTGCCATTGGAGATCCTTAGTCTGTGGGATATTCAAATTCCCTGACGTCTATTCCCATGCCATTTCTCACTGAAAATTGGTATGATGAAGGTATAGGAGTGTCTGCAAGCCACTTTGTCCTGCTCACCTTATTCTTCTACAAATTTAAGCTTTGTGCCATTTAATGTGTGCCTTCACCTCTGAATTACCTGCTGAGATGATCTCCAGGCAACGGGTCTATGTGATAGTTGCTTCTAGGCACAGGTTTGAACTCAAAAAGTAGTTCTCTGCATCCGTTAGAATATTGTGTTGATAAACTTGGATTCTCTTGATGCTGTCACTTCTTTGTGATCTAAAATTGTTCTGCTTCTCTTTTTTCATGCTCAAGAGGTCTTTTAACCAATTTTGATTAGGTGGCACCTTATAATACATTCTATTCACAATTGGAAGAGCACATGAGTCAAGTTGGTGTTGAGCCCAGCCTCAATAGATGGGATGAACCTGTGACATTGGGGGTGGTTGATCCACATGATTCATTATCTCATCCTGCTGGTGTCTCTGATGTTCAAACCGAGTCTGCTACTCGCATAGACCCCGACCAATTCACAATTTTTTTGGTAAGTTTTGTAATGTTAATGAGGTGTTGTGTATACTTGGAGGTTCATTTGTCTGTTCAACTGCTATTCACTCTTTTTCAAGTGCTTCTAATCTTCACTCTAGACTTCAGTTAAGTTGTTTGAATCTGAACTTTTTATAAATAGTGTTTTCTCCAATAGAATGTGTTTCTTCTTTGAGCTATCGAGGGGTTGTGTTATGACAATCATTCCTTTTCTTTCCTATCAAATTTGGGTTACATGCTGATACACTTTTTTTTTGTTACACAGATTCCGAACTGGTTTAGTGGTGAATCAACTGGGTCAACAAAAGACAATCCATTTCCATTACCTGATGCTTATATGGCATCTCAGCAAAGAAATGTATGTGCAAGAACCATGATGATTTTTGAAAGACCACTTGTTTTGCTTTTGTAATTATTGTTCTGCATGTTCTTCATCTTTTTGAGGGATCCCCTGCAATCTTCATTTTTAACTCAATTGAGCAGCCAAATGTTTGACAATTTTTTTTTTTTTAAATTCTAGCACAAGAATTTAGGGGAGATTAAGCATATTTTGAGGGAGACGCAGCTTGAAGAAAGCAGGAAACGGGAATTATCAAGCGCACTTCATGTATACTTTAAAGACTGGCTATATGGTAGGAATGCTGCTCTACTCAATCGTTGCCTTATCTTATGTATGCATGTATGTTGTATACTTTGGATACAAGTGCTATTAGGACTTCTCCACTTTCCTTGTTTAGAAGCAAAACTTGATGAGGCTCCAGGAAACTTCGACTTCAAATATCACTTTCAGAATTTTCCTCTACCAAGTTCAGAATGTATATTTTTTATGTTTAGCTGTGCACATCTTTTTTCAGCTTCATTTCCAATTTGAAACTCAGAGCAGTTTGCACTGTACCTGTAGGTTGAGATATAAGGGAAATCTAGAGTATGAATGAGAATTGAGGAAGCATTTATAGCAATTCTGTTCTGCTTTCTGTCTGCATCAGTTATCATTTAGTTTGTCCAACTTTCATCTTAATCGTACGCATGGTTTCCCTGCATTATATACCATTAACAGAGAGAAAATAATTTAGAGGTACTTTTTCGAGACTAATTTGTTTTCCCTGATTGTGATGACTCTTTCCACGAGATACTGTCTACCTGATATGTAACTTGCAGCCTTCTCTCACAAATTTGGCACATCAACTAAGTTTTTGAATCCCAGAAGTTTGATCGCCATAGTTATTGCCACTTGCTAGAAAGGGATAGGTTAAACCACTGAACATATTCGCTGATGTCCTGCACCTTCTGGTTGAGATATCAGTCAGTCAGCTGTTAAGGGGTTGAGAAGTGGAATCATTTGGAGAGCCAATTGCTTCCATACATTAGTACTCGGGCTTTTTTGGCTGCAAGATTGAGACTGATCTAGATGTTCTGCTTTTAGAAATTATCCACTGTAAATGAGAAACCCTTCCTTTTGGCGTCTCGGGGTGAAGTTTGGTTTTGAGTGAAGGAAAAAAGCTAAGCTTATAGCATATATGAAATTTAAGCCTGATTTATGTTTGTTTTTTTCTGGGGAATGGAAAACCATTGTATTGCTCTTGGTTTTATCTCCTCTCTTATAAAAGGTTCATTACCCAATTTGCTCCTCATTAATCAAGGGTGCTAGGACTGGTGGACTGGGTGCAGACATAGTAGTTGGAATTATTTGGATAAAGTTACTGCCCTCATAATAGAATCCACAATCTTTCGATTGTTGGCTAAATAGTCTTACCACTGCACCAGACATGCACCAGCCATGGCCCCAACTATCGCCTCGCCTACAAGTAGTATTTATTACACCTGGCCCAATATTAGACTTATTCATGCTCGGATCCAATGCACTGTACCATTTAGTCAACCTAATCCTCTTCTACCTGAGCTCATTTTTGTGACTTATTCGCATATTGCCACTCCTGAATGTCCCTGGCGCAGTTGGGCTATCCTGGACTTCAACCAAAGACCTTGCACCTATGGTCCAACCAATTGGGTGAGAATCAATAGGTTTTTCGGGAGCGATTAATCTGATGAAATCCGCTGTAATGCAATTGTCAACTCAAAGTCTTTGATGGACGGGTTTAATATTTTAAGTGCTGATCACTTCCTTGACTGGGTTCCAGTGGCATTTTTACTCTTGTAGCTCTTCGATAAGTTGCATTAATTTTTTCCCCTGATTTCTATTTCTATGGAAGAAGCGTTGATTGTTCATGGTGGTCCTTTACTATCCCGGCTGCGTACAGAATATCTTCAGTTGTTCGAAAAATAATTTGTATTATTGTACATTTGATATTGTTTTGATGTTTATAAACATTGTCGATAATCTGTATATTCCTTCTGATTTATCATAGAATAGAGTGAGGTTTTAACTCCTTTTTTTTAATGATTTGACAGCTTCAGGAAATATCCGGCAGCTTTACTGTCTACAAGGCGATTGAAATTGTGGTAGCGTTGTGGCACAGTGCACGGACAAAGAATAGGACTTGATGGAATTTTCCTCTTTTTATTAGCTTTAAAAGCTTCACTTAGCACAAGTTTTCCTGGCGATGGTTGTTGGTACTGCAGGCAGCTGGGAGTTGGTACAATTAACCCCTGAATGGCAAAAAAAGGAAAGAAAAAAAATGCATTGAAACTGTTGTGTAGAATGCATTTATTAAAGGATTGGCTATTTCATTATAATTTTATTTTTCCAAAAAAAAAAAGGTTTTTCCTGTAATGTTTTGTTATGGTAGGTTGGCGTCATTGAGCAATTCAATAGTGTATTTCCCCTAAGCTTCTGGCCAACAATGCCTCGGGCCAACAATGTCCTCTTTTGACGAACTAAAATGGGGCTGAGGATATATGCCCGAGGGTTTAGTTGAAGGTCTGTCATATGAAAGCCATAGTTTTGAGTAGAGGTAGTGATGGGTTGAGTCAGGTTTGTCTGTTCCGCAATTTGAATTCATAAAAAGTTTAAGTTTAATGCAGTGTAATTGGTTCCAATATATTTTTCCTTGTCCTATAGATCTATCCCTTGCTTCTATTCATGGCAGACCTCCCTCTCTCCTGTTAATTATTTACTATATGTGATTTTCTCTGATTCAGTCATCCTGACCAGCAATTGGAGCTTCGATGATATTCATCACTACACTTTGTTATATGTAAACGATTTTGCTTCCTTTATGTCAAACACTTAAAATTGGGGGGTTTTTTTTTTTGTTTTGTTTTTGTAGTTTTTCGTGGCAAAATATCTCTCCAAGATAGGGGGCACATGGGACTCATTCTTACAAAGTAAAATCAGGATACTTGTTATAATTAGGATATAATACCGATGAATTATAAATTTAGGTATTTTAAATTCGAATTTTAGTGATTTTTAGAATTAAACTGTAAGAGATTTAGGGCCTGTTTGTTTACTGTTTTTGTCCCGTATTTTGTGCTTTTGTTTTGAATTTTTGTCTAAAATGAAAACAAAAATATGTTTGTTAACTGTTTTGGTTTGGTTTGGTTTTGTTTTCATTGTATTGAAGGCAAAGACAAAAAAATGTGAACAAAAAAAAAATGTTTCAGGAAACACCAAAAACGGAGACAACACGCGCAAAAAATGGTGGGAATTAATTAGATCCGGACTTCGACACTTCTTAACAGCAAAACAAGCTTTTTTTTTTTTAAGTATAAAAACTCATTTTGATCTCTCTCTCCTCCCACGGCTTCTCTTTCTTTGTCTCCCTCCTCTCTCCCTCATCTCTTCTTTCTCTGCGTCTTCTCTCTGTTGTCACTAGACGAATCGCCACCACCATCGCTGCCTCCTCTGTTGTTTCCTACGCTGCCGCTAGACGAATCGTCACCACCTTCGCTGCCTCTTCTCTTCATCCTCTCTCTTTTCTCTATGTGAAACCCACCTCTATCACTACCTCTCTCTCTCCTCTCTCCCTCTTCTCTGTGAAATGCACAAATCTGTGCATATATGCATAGATTTGTGCGTGTGTATTATTATTTGGGTATTTGAGATTGATTAAATTTATTTAGGATTATGTGTTGTGTTGAATCATTTAAAATTGATTGAATTATTATTTGAGATTAAATTTGAAGTGGATACCAAACAAATTTTCTATTTTTATTATCATAATTTAATAGACAAAAAATAATTACCAAACATGTTTTTGGTTCAGTGTTTATCACAAAATATAGACAAAAAATTGTCTTTGTTTTTAATGTTTTGAAGACGCAAAAAATGAAAACGTTACCAAACGATCCTTTATTTTTTATGAATATTTTAATTTTGATATAAATAACTTGTATTTGATTTGATGGGAAAAAAAAAAACAGTCCAGATGTATGAAAAAGAAAAAAGGAAAAATGAAAAGAAAAGAAAGAAACCGACGAAATAGCTGAACGAAAAGTGACGGTGGACTCGTGTTCTGTTTTAAGCCTAATTCCAAAATGTATAAATGAACCCATCGTTGGTCGACTTTTCTATGTTCGTTCGTGGGCTTCGCTATGTTTGTCCGTTCGTTCCCTCAGTCTCCCGTTTCTCTCTTGTTTCTTCCTCTCTTCGTTTTCAACTTGGACTTTGGCATTCATCCAATCAGTTTTGTATTGTTTTAAAGGTGAAAGAGGGAGCTTAGGAGATTCAATCAAAGATGACCTACAGGGTAAATTGCAATTTACACCTCGTATCATTTTCTATATGCTTATGCTATACTTGGGAATATGAATGATTCCTCCACTGGTTGTATTGATTCCACTTGTGTGTTTTGATTCTGATATGTTTATGGCATGTTTGGGAGTTTGCATACCTTAAATGCTTAATTAGTAGTGGAAATTCAGTTGATTTTAGACTACATTTCAGTCACTGCAATGAACCATGACTTGCCTTATTTCCATGGTTGTGCTATAGGGGGATTCTTGATCTATTTGAAATTCTGTCAATGAGGCGTGCCTTGTCGCGTTCCTGATATGTCTAAGTCTGTGTCTTGTAAAATTTGCTCAATTCATACCCCGCCCATTTATAATAGTGCATACCTGGGTTTGTGTCTGTATGAACTGTGTTTGTGTCCTGTTTAACAGAACGGGTCGGGTCAACCCGTTTGCGGGTGCTTACCGCATGAAACTCGCTAACATTGAATACATACACGCTAATTGGATTCACTAGATGCATATAAAATTGCCAAACCTACTCTAGAAATCCTACTTGCCATGCTTTTCTCTGTCCTAATATGAATTTTCTTAATAGAGTATTCTCGGCAACCCTGTAATTTAAGTTGGTGTGATACTGGTGAATATATACCTTTAAGCTGAGACTATTTATGGTGGTAGGTGTTGTAGATGTGCAGTGCAGTGAACAGTCAAATAAGAAAGAAAGTTCAGAAAAATGAACACGAGAATTTAGATGGTTTGGTTCATGGGGATTTCTGTGGAAGGGTAAAACACTGACAATGAATCAAACCAACATTGCTGGAACCGCAACTCTTGAGTTTGAGACACGTAGTACTGCAATTCCATATGAAACCAGCGTCAAATCTTGTTCAAATGGTAGGAATCGATGGTTACAATCAATAATGAATGATGGAGGTAATATCTACAACAAACTCTCTTCTAGACCACAAATACAGAAAGTTCCTCAACTACTGCGAATGAACAAAGATAACTGGAAATATTATGAACCCACTGTGGTTTCATTTGGTCCATACCACCATGGCAGAGCTGAGCTTGCACCAGTTGAAAATTTTAAGGCCACAATAGCGAGACAGTTTGTTCTAGGAAGTGGCAAACCAATAGAGGACTTCTATGACAAGGTCGTGGAGTTGGTTGATGATGCTAGGAGCTGCTATCTTGAAGGATCAACCGAGGCTTTCAGTGATCAGGAATTTGCTCAGATGATGTTCCTCGATGGTTGCTTTAGTCTGTATGTGATGGAATGTGTTGCATACAGCAATATGGAACAGGTTGAGATGATGATTAGTCATCTTGGTCTCTTTGCATCAAGTCTCATAGTGGCAGAAATGTTCCTATTGGAAAATCAACTTCCATTTTTTGTTCTATGTAACTTGATGAACATAAAGTACCAAGGAGACGGAGGAGAAAAAATGATTAATGTATTCATTAATTATTGCATCTCGACCATCCCACAAAGTCAGATTAAGACCGAGATAGCAAGAGGTGAATTGGAGCAACCCCTTCATCTCCTCGAACTCATAAGGTCGAAACTGCTATGCAAACATGACAATAGACCATCTGAGTTCAGCATTCAATCCGTCATACCACGGAGGAAATATCATGGCACTCTGAAGGATTATTCTTATTCATTCCGTTCAGTCATGGAACTCAAAGCTAAGGGAATTCATGTCCAGCCTAGCAGCACTGGGTACTTCACAGACATCAACTTCAAATCAAACTACTTCTCTGGACAGCTTACACTTCCCCCGGTGATCATTTCCCCTTTTAGCAGGCCTTTGTTTTTTAACTTAATTGCCTATGAAATGTGCCCAGATACTCCCAATGACCTGGGTGTGGCCTTTCATATCCATTTTATGAAGTCCCTCATTGATCACCCTGATGATGTAAAGGAGTTGCGATCAAAGCGCATATTACACAACCTTGGCGGCAGTGATGAGGAGGTAGCCAGAATGTTCAAGGAGATAGCAACTCCCCTGATGTTGCACACTGGCACCTATGAAGATATTAAGCAGTGCATTCAAAAGCACTATAATAGCAAGATGAGAACTTACATGGCTGAAGTAATCCACAACCATTTTAGTAATCCCTGGACAGTTGTTGCTTTCCTGACTGCAATTTTTCTCATGGTCTTGAGTATTATCCAGGCTTACTTTACGGTGTTCCCTCTGCCCCACAAGTAAATTTCATGAAAAATCAGTATTGACTTAATCTGTTTCCCCCTTCACTTCCACTTCTGGAGTTCTTATTGTTATGATTTTTCTTATTGGATGTCTCAGTGGTCAGCCCGAGGCATGAATTCCATTCCTCCTGGTTATGTAAACATTTCCATTGGTAGCCATGTTAATGTGTCAACTTTTATCTTGTATCATGTGGACATGGCCCTTGTTTACAAATCCGAGCAATATATTGGGCAGCTCACAATGCAGTAGACTTGATTTTAGCTTGCCAAAAGGTAGTTGTAGGAAAGTACTTGGCCTTGAGATAGCCCACTTTGAATCTGAATTTTGGATCAATCTCTAAACCTGTTTAGCAAGCATTGCAATATTAAATTGCTCTAGATCCCTAAATCCCAAACCTTTTTCATCCTTTCTTCTAGAGATGTGCTCCCAGTTCTTCCAATGGATACCTCTCTCCCTGGATGCCTTACTCCACCAGAATCTTTTGACATTAGAAGTTATCTCTTGGCAGAAAGCTTTGGGAAACTTAAAAATTGACATTGCATATGAGGCTATTACTTGAATAACTGCTTTAATAAGTACCTCCTTCCCGGCATGATTAAGAAGCTTCTCCTTCCACCCAGCTATTCTAGCCATGATCCTCTCTTTTAACCACACAAGTGTCTCCCCCATTGAGTAGGCAATCCAAGTTATTTCCCAGCTGATTGAATCAAGGGAATCTTGAGGCACCTTGCCAAGTCCTGTTGGGTGTGCAGTGGGATATTTCTATTGAATATCACCCCAGATTTGTTTAGGTTAATCAATTGCCCTGAAGCATAGCAATATCTATTTAAGATACCCATTAATACATGACATTGGGGCCTGCTTGCTGTGGAGAATAAGGTAGAATCATTAGCAAATAACAAATGAGTAATGTTGGGGGTTTTCCTACTAACCTTAATTCGTTGCAACACTCCATTCTGCATTTCTCTGTTCATCATGGTGGATAGGCTTTCAGTTAGCAAAATGAACAAATAAGGTGAAATGGGATCACTTGAGAGGATTTTTCTCATTAACAATAATATTGTACCTGACAGTAGTCACACGCTGCATTATTAAGGCCACCCTCCTAGGATCAAACCCCTTTTGTATCAGGAGATCCATAAAAAAATCTCACTCCACACGGTCATAAGCCTTAGCCATATCAAGCTTCAAGGCCATTTGATACTTTCTGGTCCTTTTTCTGTGTCTCATAATAATATTAACTTGAATTAACCTCCCTCCCACAAAGGCACTTTGGTGTTAGGAAACTAATTGATTCATGAATGGTTCAATCTTAAATGCTTGCCCACTGTTTCAGGATCAGCAACTTTAGATATTAAGACCACCTTAGTTTCATTCAGTTCTCTTAACAAAAAGCCAAATTGAAAGAAAGCTCGTATGGCATCAAAAACTTCACCTTGTACAATAGACCAATATTTCTGGTAGAAAATACCTAGTAGACTATCAGGTCCTGGGGCTCTTGAAGTTCCAAGGCTGAACACAACTCTTCTCACTTCCTCTAGTGTTGGTGACCTCTACAAGTTCTGATTCATCTCAAATGTGACACTTTGTGGAATCCCTGCCAAAATTTGCTAATAACTCCTTTGTCCCTGAGTCAAATAGTCTCTCATAGTACTCCTGTATAATTTGTCTAATTTTTCCCATGTCAGTCTCCCATTGATCCTCTTGCCCTTTAATCATAAGAATTTTAGTTCTTTGCCTCCTCTGAACAGTAGTGGTGTGGAAAAATTTAGTATTTCTATCCTCCATCTTAGGCCATTTCACCCTTGATCTTTGTCCCCAATACTTTTCCTCCCTCTGCCATAGCTTTTCAATCTTTGCTTTCATTCTTACAAGAGAATTGGTTTATGGAAAATTTGATGTGATGTATAAGAATTCTGTGGGGGAAAATTCATAATTTTTTTTTTAATTTTATCATATAGCCAAGTTCTATACAAGAATGAGACCATTCAACCAGTCAAGCTTGTTTGAGTGAAAAGGACTGAGATGCTATCGAGAGTCCACTATAGAGAGTCCAAATATGTGATGTGGTCTGTCTGACTTAATTAAACTGATTTTTATTTTTCAAATTACACATGAATTTTAATTTTAATTTTAATTTATTAAGTAATCACTTAATTTCGTTATATACATAAAGATATGTAGACACAATTCATGTCATATGGTTTTGGGACGATTCTTGTACCATAATTAAGTTGGTAGACACTTTTTAAAAATTTTTAACTTTTAATTATAATACATTTTTTTCTTCTTTAAACCGATCTAATATAATTAAGAGTAATTTAGGCATTAAAAAAATTGTCTTATAAGTTTCCTTTCTTTCAAACAATAAAATATTTTTTTTTAACTCGCTTACAAGTTTTTCATGCTAATTAAATACATGCATATATATATATATATATATATATATATAT
>CM042196.1:3278075-3327343 GCA_023539305.1 Ilex asprella
ATACACACACATATGTATATATATATGTATACACACACGTATATATATACACACACACACACACACATATATATACACGCACACACACACACACAAATATATATATATATATACACACACACACACGTAATACAGTGACATCAAACAGTGACACACTCAACAAAAAAAATAGTAACATCAAATAGTGACACGCTTAACAAAAAAACAGTAACATCAAACAATGACACGCTCAACAAAAATATTTGTTACTCTTTGTTGTTACTATTTTTTTGTTGAGTAAATTACTGTTTGATATAACTATTTTTTTTATTGAGTGTGTTACTGTTTGATGTTATTTTTTTTTTGTTGAGTGTATCATTGTTTGATGTTACTATTTTTTTATTGAGCGTGTCACTGTTTGATGTCACTGTATTTCGTGTGTGTGTGTGTGTGTATATATGTACGTGTATGTATATATATATATATGTGTGTGTGTGTGTGTGTGTATGTGTGTGTGTGTGTATACGTATATATATATATATATATATATATATAATTTCAAAATTCAAATGTTGCACAAATATCAAAAGGAATCTTGAAATTCACACATTTTAATCTTGAAAGTCTCACATTCTAATCTTGAAAGTCTCACATTCAATTAGTTATGCATTATTTATGGTATGAGTAAAAGGGCTTTTATGACTTTTTTTTAGTAGATGTCCTTCTATCCCTAATATTTTAAAAAGTGGACTTTTGTCCTAATAAGTTATATAGGAGGTACCGACCTCCCAATTCCCGAAAACATAATCATATGCAAATTCTCAAAAAAAGCCCAAGTAAAACCGAGAGGTCCAACAGTTTCTTTCCAATTGTCAATTCACTAAAATATCAAATGTCGTAGTACAATTAAAATCTACAAATAAATCTCTCTCTCTCACTCACACACACACACATAAAAACTAGTCTGCATTTAAAAAAAAAATTGTATACTTAGTTATCCATATCACTAAAAAAAACTCTTTTCTTTCCCATGATCTGTATATACACATATAAACATCAATAAATTATTGTTTATATTTTTATAATCTCTATTTATCATGTATTATTGTTCCATTTTTATTAAACCTTCACTTAGTATAACCATTTATTGTTTTCACACTTTGTTTTGCTTACAAGAATTTTGGGTTTTGAACATGTCAACCGTAAAAATATGAATCCAAATATTAAAAGCATAAAACTTGAATAAGATATACTAACAAAATATGAATATAAAAAATTAATCACTAATTCTACATCACAAAAAGTGAGAACAACAAATTTTAAATGAAACTTAGTCGTATGTTAAAATTATATTTATAATAAATTTTTAAAGGGTTTCATTTATAATTTTAGTTTAAGGCCTTATCTTTTGTCGGGCCGGCCCTGTCTCTGGGGAACGAGCTTAGTTAAATTAACATAACAGCCAACTACCGGGCTCAAATATGAATTTCAAGACTCGAACCTCCAATCTCAAGGTAAGAAATTCGGTCGATATTCCACTAGATCACCCCACTCGGTGGTCTAGATACTAGTTTCTAAGGCCCCGTTTGGTAACGTTTAAATTTTTCGTTTTTCGTTTTTATTTTGATATTTAGAGAAAACGAGAAAAAAAAACTCGTTTGGTAACCGTTTATGTTTTTCGTTTCTGTCATCGTTTGATAAACGGGGGGCGATTTTCAAAAACCAAAAAAAGTCGTTTTTGGTTTCCGTTTTTCGTTTTTCAAAAACAAAAAACGGAAACGTTACCAAACGGGGCCTAAAATACCCAAGTTCTATACAAGAATGAGACCATTCAACCAGTTCAAGCTTGTTTGAGTAAAAAAACCTCAGATGCTATTGTCACAAAATTCTAAGTTTTGACTCTCGTAAAAAATGCACTAATCACTTCCATGCAATTGGGATGGTGCTTTTAATATTCATTTTTGTTTCTAAAATTTGTGTTTGCTATCGTGGGCACAATGTATTAGAGCAAAATGCAAACTCCCTAATTCGATTCCTATCTCCAAGTCCATATTCAGTATAGACTAATCTCATTATCTCGTTGATCTTTTCTATATGATCGTTTAAATCTCTTCTATAGTTCATTTACTATTGTCGCCCTTTGCTCTATTTTGCAGGTCTATGGGGGTGTTTTCAGCAGCATCTCTGCGTCTTTCAATGGTATCCATCAAAGACAGTGGCGGGGGAAGCATATAACATACACCTCCTGTGCAAATATGCAATCACATGCCCACACACTTGAATACTTTAGCTTGTTTCTAGGTCATCAGGTTCGAAAGTTGATTATAGCTAAGGGAATCTTCTTTTGCAGCTAATATTAGTGATTAGATCATTATATACTTCATGAGTTCATGATTTTGGGGGTCAAAAGTTGATTGTAGCTAAGGAAATTTTATTTAATCTTGAGGAGTGGTCCATAGGTTGGGTATATTTTTTTGTAATCCAAAGGTCTAAGGTTTAATTTCTTCTTACGCCCCCCCTAAGGGTTAGCCATCCTTATCTCTTTGGAGACATACTCTAGACCAGTTCAAATAACGGTGGTCAGCCACTAAACTCAAGGAAGTAATCGGCGCAAGTCTAGACACCCTATAAAAAAAAAACACTGAAAAAAGCTAAGGGAATTTTATTTACAGCTTAAAAATTGGTCACTTGGCCCTTGGGATTGAAGCTAAGAAAGATAAAGTTGATTGCTAGGAAGTGATGCAAGAAAAGAATATGGTTCCAATGAGCATTTGACCATTTGATTTTTACGGCTGAGCATTAAGAGTAAAGAAAATTTATTTCTTTCAATTTTTTTTAATTTTTTTAATGTTTCTGATGAATTATTAGAGCATTTTCAATCCTTACTTAAATCTTTACTTACATTTAAATTTAAGTAAAAAAAAGTTAAAAATAACCTCGAGTCCTATACTCAAACTCATAATAGATCAAGAAAGACTCAAATTTTTATTCAAACTAAGGGAGATTTAAATCTTTAATAGTCAGATTTTACCATTTTTTACGAATTCAATGATCATATTTAATAGTTCTTTAAATTAGAGTTTGTTTTACTTTAAATTTGAGTTTGCCTATTATTGTGTTTTATATCAAATAAAACTTTTTAATCAAATGTTGACTCAAATTTGAGTAAAAATCTAGGTCAAGATTGGAGATGGCTTTAGACCGTAGAACTTCTAAAATTGGGTTTCAAAAATCCAAACATTAAGACCATTATTAATTTAATGAGCCTGTTTATTTTTGAGTTATACTGTTGAAGTTTAATTTTAAGACTATTTTACCTGTAAATAGAGAGCCTAATCCATGAGAAATGTGTACACATATGCTTACAAATTTCATTATTGCAGATATTCTTTATTTTTCTCAAATCCTTTCTACTCGGGATTGTGGCATTAAATCAAATGTTGAAAAGCCTAATTAAGGTGAACTAGTGATTTAGCTACATTGAAAAACTGAATTCGCGACAACTATCCAACTTTATTATTAGTCATAAGACTTTATAAAAGCCAGAGAATAATTGCTCGAAAAAAAGCTATTCTGATGGAGATTCTAAGAGTATATATCCAGACACTCACTCACACACGCATATGTAAAAATGTCTAAAGAGGGATGGTCTGCATTCTTTTTCTTTTTTCTTTGGGTTAATCTCAAATTGTATCCTGAAAGATCGTTTGAATCTCAATTAACACATTCAAAGATAAAAAATCTCAATTTACACTCTCAAAGATATAAATTTTTATTAATGCGTATCTCAAACTAACAACTGTCAGTTTGATGTCTAAAATTAAATGGATAAATTATACTGAGATCACCTGATGCTTGTCACTTAATTACCTAAATCTCTTGAGAATCCAAATATAATTAAAAATGTTCCTCCAATTGGGCATTCAGACAATTCTGTTTAAGTGATGTGTTACATTGGATATAAAGAACATTATACAAATATTTGTATTATATTGGTCATTCAAATGGTAAGCTTGATTTTGAACTTTAGAATATAACGGACCCACAAAATAAATGGTAGTATGAAATCATAATTTTTTATTATGATGAAATTATATTTTTTAACGGTTATATTAACAGATATTAATGACAAGGGGTTATGTGTTACACGCGCACAAACGTTAAGAGATGTAAGAGTAATATTCTAAATGTGAGGGAGTCTAAATGATTAAGTGACAAGCATGAGGGATCTAAGTGTAATTTATTCATTTAGTTTTAGACGTTAAACTGGCGGCTATTAGTTTTAGGTGCGCATTGATACAAATTTCTATCTTTGAGGGTAAAAATCTTTCAGAGTGCAATTTATAATTAATCATTTTTCTTTTGCCTTTTCTCTTTTTGCATTTCAGTCAAGAGTGGAATGGAGAGAGACAGGGGAAAGAAGGACGACAGTGAGCATATATGGTAACATGGACTACCAGAGTACAAAAAATAGGGTTTCCTAAACCCAACCATTTTGACTAATGCTATGTATCCCAAATCTCTAACTCAAATCTTCATTCCAAATCAAGGGAGACCATTAGATCAGTGGGTCCTATTTGAAAAAATTAATGGGACCCACTCATCCAATGGTCTCCCTTCATTTGAGATAGGGATTTGAGTTAGAGTTTTGGGATACATAGCATTTTTCATTTTAATGAGCCTATTTATTTCTCAGTTGTATTTTTAAAATTTAATTTTAAGATCAGTTTGTTTACCTATAAATAGAGAGCCTAATCCATGAGAAATGTATAAACATGCTTACAAATTGCATTACTGTAGACATTCTCTCTCGCTCTCAAATTTTTTTACTCACAATTGTGGCTTTAAATTAAATGTTGGAAAGCAGAACACATTCTTAGGCGAATTATTAGAGTGAACTAGTGATTTAGATATTAGGAAAAAAAACTAAATTCCCAACAATTATTCAAATTTATTAGAAGGTTTGAAATTTTATAAAAGCCAGAGAATAGTTGTTTAGAAGAAAGCTATTCCAAGAGAGATTCTAAGAGAATATATCCACGTACTTACTCACATACGCATACGCTGAAGTGTTTAAAGAATGATGCTATGCTTTCTTTATCTTTTTACTTTCCTTTTTTCTCTTTTTGCATTTCAATCAAGAGATGAATGGAGAGAGACAGGTGAGAGAACAGGATAAGGTGCCGTTTTGGTGAACTTGTTTTTTACTGTGCAGGCATTTACTATCAGCTATGGTTCTTTAATGGAGCGGCGTCGTTTGATTGAACAGCACACAGTGCTGTTCTTTGAGAGCAGCAGACGAGCTGCACCCTGATTAAATAGACAGTACTGGAAGAGCCATTTTGCAGTCCGAGTCCAATCATTTGCATCTCCTCATCCTCTCTCTCTCACTCTCACTCTCACTCTCACATACTTCCAAAGATGGAGGAGCTTAAACATTTTAGCCATATCCACCCATTGATCCCCGGGGAAGTGCGTGTGGTCAACTTGTATGTTAATTGCTACGGGTGTAAAAAGCCGATCTCAGGTGTTGTGTACTGGTGTAACAAATGTGATTGCTATTTACACAAAAAGTGTGCAGAACTCCCTACAGAAATCAAAGACCCCATACACCCCCAGCATCTTCTGACCATGGATATTGGTGATAGAGAGTTTTTGAGCCTCTTTGATCTATTTGAGCGACGTCATGATTTTGAGGATTACTCTTACGTATGTAGTCTCTGTAGAGAATCTCGGAGACGATATAGGGATAGTTTCTTCTATAGGTGTATGCTTTGTAAATTTTATATTTGCTTACCATGTTTCTTGGAGGAACGTAGCATTACACCTGAATTTCATGAGCATCTATTAATCTTCTTGTTCAGGCCAGCTTCGTTTTATTGTGATGCTTGTGATAAAGAAGATAAAGACTCATCATCCTACATATGTCACACTTGTCCCTGTCCCTTTTGGATCCACAAAAGTTGTGCTTTATTTCTTAGTACCATCCAGTTTGACGATCAACATCACCCTCTCACTCTTGTCAAGCCATATTCATCTGACGTTCCCTTGGAAAACCAGAAGGACTGCAGGATCTGTGGTTTACGCCTAACGCCAGAGAATTGGCTATATTATTGTGCTCTGTGCCACTATCAAACCCATGTCAGATGCTCAATTTCCCGGTCAAAGCTTTTGAGGTGAGTTCTCACTCTTCCTACAAAAAATCTTTACGTACAATTGCTTTTATTATTGCTGAGTAAAAATTGCCTTTGGGGTTTTGTGGTTTCAGAGGTGGTGAAAGTGAGAATCAAGATGATGAGCATCTCCACCCCAATCTGCTACACTTTCCATTGACTGATGATTTCGTGGTTCTCCCTAAACATCCAATTGAACAGATTAGTCGTCATGAGGAAGAGGAGATTAAGAGAGAAACAAAGATCTTACATGAAAGCCATAAGGATCATGAGCTAATACTTTATGATGGGCATGGGCAAAATAACACGGAGATGATCAAGCACGACACAATATCATCATGCGACATCTGCGTGCAACCGATCTCGCTTCCATTTTACACTTGTGTTCAATGCAACCACTTTATCCATTTTAGTTGTGCCAACTTACCAGCTGAGTTATTACGGCCAAATCACAGTCAGTACTGGCACCACAACCTGTTCTTGCTCTCAGGACAACATTCTATCTTCCGATGCACATCTTGCGATTTATATGGCAATGGATTCTCCTACAAAATTAGAGAGAACAATGGCATAATACAGGGATCACTTCATCTCAAATGTGCTTTCCTACCTAATGTTATTCTGCATGAAACTCACAGGCATTCTTTGGTTCAAATCAACTGTTTAGGTATTGAGTGCAGGGCATGTCATGTCATGTGCAATGAGATCGGATACAAATGTGAGAAGTGCAATTTCGGTATATGCTTCCATTGTGCTCTTTTACCGCGTACCCTAAGGCACAAATGGGATGCACATCCTCTCATCCTAAGTTATCCCCCTATCAAAGATCATCCTGATGAATATTACTGCGAAATTTGTGAGATAGAAATAGAGTTAGGGTGTTGGATCTACCATTGTCGTGATTGTGACCAATCTTTTCATCATAAATGTGTTCAAGATAAATATTCATACGTCAAATTTGGAGCCACCCGCCAAGTGAAAGATCACCCACATCCTCTCACCTTTACTCGAAGGGTGAAAAGGGTTGGAAATTATAGTTGTGGTCACATGTTTGATGATGAAGAGCCACTATACGAATGTGCAGAGTGTAATTACACAATTTGCATGAAATGCATTCATTGATGATTTTAAGTTTTTCATTTAGTAAAAATGTATTTTGTTGGTTGTGGTGAATTCTTATGTGGAGGTGGTGATATCATGTGTAAGGGATAGCGGTACCATTCAACTTATAATATTTTTAATACATATATTGATGTGTTTGCTCGATCTATTTCTACAAGAAGAAAAATGAGTCATTAAATTTTTTAGAATGGATTAAGTGTCATATATGGTGCAAAATTAATATTTTTTTGCCATACAAACGTATCCTGTCAAACGAGTTTCAAGCCTTAAGCTTTTTAGAAGGGATTGCACCTTAGGTAGTAAGACTAAACTGTGATACTTTCAATTCTTATTAATTTTATTTTTAAAAAATCAAGTTTTCTTTTAAAAACCTGTGACGCCCCAAAATCTGGGTGAGCTCTACCCAAATTTTGTTAAGTTATGAATCTCAATAAATGAGACATAATGACGTGGTATCGAATTACACGGTATCCACAGGTATTTCGCGGGTTGATGGGTGATCAACGGAGTAATTACGAACACCCAGATTTTGGGGCGTCACAAAACCAAAGAAGTTATACGTTCTATTGTTGGAGCAAATTACCAATTCAAATGGCGTATTATCACATAATTGTGCAATCTCTCAATATTAATATATAAAATGAAGAATCAGAAGATGTCGTAGAGTGTGGTGAAGGACTTCCTTCAAATAAAGGTTCGGATCCACAAGGTCATCACATGTAGGGCCAGTATCCTTTGTCCAACATTTTCTTTTTATTATCTTTTTTTTTTTATTGTTCATAATTCTTTTTGGGACTGAAGAAACTCATTATAATTTTTCTAATATCACTATCATAGATAAGGAAAAAAAAAATAAGATAAGAGATTAAACCTAAGGTCAATTACATGTAAAGATAACGAGTGGATTCAATAATGAAACTACTAAAGTAACGTAACGCCTCTGTTTCAGCCTTGAATAGCATTGATGGTGCCAGTAATGGCGATGTTACCTCCCTAGCTACCAATGTTCAACCTAAGGGGTCTCTAAAATGTCCCTTTTTCCCCTGCAACTAGTGAAAACCAAGCTGTGCAAAATTCTCAAATCCAGAAAAAACTTGCTCAAATTGAAAAAATTCTGGTATACCTTCAAGATAACAGAAGGCAAATAAATAATTAGGGACAATACTTAGGGTTCATACCATATTTTAAGGAGAACTATCTTCTATAACGTCTGGTCAAAAACTAGCAGTCTTTATGGCAGAAGGAAAAATTCAACACAATTATGCATGCTATTTGGGACCAATCCACAGTCCAATTTCACAGCTTTGATGAGTATGACAACAGTAGAATGTATACTGAAAAATTACATTACCATTGACAGATCTTCCTGTACTTACTCTCTCCATTCCACTGGGGAATTCTTGTCCTTAATGGCCAATGAACATAGTTCCTTCAACTTACATGACATGGACACAAAAGAGCAACTCCATAATTTGGGTTCTTCTGAGTGCTAGCCGGTGGGAACCATTTGAAGGAGCTTCTCTGCTTGCTTTTATGCATCCGATAGTTCAATCACATAAACATAGTGATCACATAATATGTCTGGAAGGATTTCAGAGTAATTTCAAGAGTAAGTTTTGAATAACTTATAGGTAAGTACAGTTCCTAGGACAGCAGAGATCTTGCCTTGCACTGTAACTAAAGCAGCCTTGTCTGCATTTTGCAGCCCAGTGGAACCAACAGAATCAAACATTAGAAGTGTGTTAGATTTTAACTTGGTTTTAATGATTAAAGCCCTGATGTTATGCATGCTATATTGTGGTAACTGGCTTCCCCTAACTTGTTGGAAGCTGCTGCAGACCTTAAAGCATGAAAAGAATGATAATCCTGTCAAATGGTATCAACGTAACACAAAAATAACTAAGATGTGAGGTAAAGAGTGATCAAAAGAAAGTAAATCAACCCAACTAAACGTTTCATCCTTTCACATTAAATCTATCAGAACAAAAGAAAAAGGAAAAGGAAAATCGGGAAACAAATTAAATCATATAGGTTAACAAGTCTGGCAATGGTCAAATCCTCTCATTATCAAACATATGATGTTAGAAATTCACATTTTTTTTCTTTATGAGGCAGTTATGAACAGGAGGCAGTTTTGAATTTAGTAGCAATCTGATTAGAGATGTCAATATAAACATTTGCAATGCTTTTCCAACTGATGTTTGAGATTAATAAACATGGCATAGGAAACTCTCTCCTTCACGCAAATCATAACACGATTATAAGCGTTTGTATTTTGTGTGGAGGCCAAGTGTTTGATGAGCTACATCAACTAAAATCTTAAGTTGTATATTGTCCTCAATTCTCCTCCTTTAATTTAAAGGAACAGAGTTGGACGTCTAACGCAAGTACATAAGATGATTTTAGGTATAAGTGGTTCATTTTTACTTGGGGTTTTATCTTCTGCTTGATGTTATAGATTGCTTATATAAGTTATGTCAAAGTAATGCACACTAATATATTCTTAGGATGAGGACGAAGCATATTCTCAAACTCGATATCGTCTGTCCTCTTTATTTTCAAGTTCAGAGCTAGGTGGAGAGTTGTGTTGACAGCCAGTGAAAATCTTTTAGAAAACATACTATGGAAATGACACTCAATAATGTAAGTTATAACATTCCTATACTGATTTAATGCCTTCAAATTACACTTTGTTTGCTTTATAGATAAACATTGCCAACTTAAAACTTGAAAAAAATGATCTCTGATCGTAATATCAGTCAGTTGGAGTCCAAGTTTTATCTTTTCCAATTTGGTTTTCCATAGTTTGCACTCAAGATTGAGACATCAATATCCATTATACTTCATTTGCAATAGGACTATGCCAAGAGCATCTTCTTCCTCCAGCCCAAATAATTTCAGCACAATCGCCGGTTCATATCGCATTGTAAGCTGCCCAGTTTGTGTTGGATAATTCTGATTCCCCATTAGCAATGTACTGCTTTGATGTGTAAAACAATGGTGATTTCAACATGATACAAGTTAAAAAAAGAAAAACCGGCATAGTTGCATAGCTACCAAAGGGACTGTTTCTATAACCATGAGGAATGGAATTCATGTTATGGACCAACCACCAAGATACCCAACAAGAGAAACCATGACTGAGAATATTAGAAGTGGAACTGAAGATGGAAATAGATTCAGCCATGCTTATTTTTCATGAGATTGCAGATGGATTCCATGCACTTGTCAGGTAGAGGGAATACGGTAAAGTAAGCCTGGATAACACTCAAGGCAATGAGAAAAATTGCAGTCAGGAACGCAACAACTGTCCAAGGATTACTAAAATGGTTGTGGATCATTTCAGCCATGTAAGTCCTCATCTTGTTATTATAGTGCTTTTGAATGCACTGTTTAACATCTTCATATGTGTCAATGTGCAACATCAGGGGAGTTTCCATCTCCTGGAAAGTTCTGGCTATTTCTTCATCGCTGCCAAGAAAGTTGTGTAATATGCCCTGTGATCGCAACTCCTTTACATCATCAGGATGATCAATGAGGGACTTCATAAAATGGATATAAAAGGTCACACCCAAGTCATTGGGAGAATCCGGGCACATTTCATAGGCAATCAAGTTCAAAAATAAATGCTTGCTAAAATGGGTAATCTTGATAGGATGAAGTTTAAGCTCTCCAGAGATGTAGTTTGATTTGAAGTTGATGCCTGTGAAGTAGCCAGTGCTGCTAGGCTTGACATGAATTCCCTTTGCCTTGAGTTCCATGACTGAACGGAATGAATGAGAATAATCCCTCAGAGTGCCAGGATAGTTCTTCCTTGACCTGATCAGTTCAAATTTGCCGAGCTCAGCCTGTTGAGAGTCATATTTGCATAGTAGTTTTGACCTCATGAGTTCAAGGAGATGAAGGGGTTTCTTGACTTCATCTTGTGCTATCTTCGACCTAATTTGACTCAGTGGGATGGTCGAGGTGACATGATCAATGAATGTATCGATCATTTGCTCCCCTGCATCTCCTTGGAATTTTATTTTCGCCAAGTTCCATAGAACGACGAATGGAAGCTGATTTTCCAATAAGAACATTTCTGCCATAACACGGCTCGATGTAAAGAGGCCTAGATGACCACTTATTATTTTAGCAAGATCCACATTGCTATATGCTATGCACTCAATCACACAGAGAATGAAACAACCATCGAGGAACAGCATCTGCGCAAATTCTTCATGAGTGAAGGCATCTGTTGAGCCTTCAAGATAGCAGTTCCTAGCGTCATCAGCCAAGTCCACAACCTTGTTGTAGAAATCATCTATCGGTTTGCCACTCCCTAGAACAAACTGTCTCACGATTGTAGCCTTAGATTTTTCAACTGGTTCAAGCTCAGCTTTGCCGTGGTGGTATGGACCAAATGAAACCAAATGGGGTTCATAGTATTTCCCGTTATCTTTGTTCATTCGCAGTGCTGATGGAACTTTTCGTATTCGCGGTGTAGCAGATAGAGTAGCATTGATATTACCTCCATCATCCATTATGGATTGTAACCATTGATTACGACCACTTGAAGAAGATTGAGCAGTGGCTTCAAATGGGATTGCAGTACTATGTGTCTCTAAATCATGGTTCATCATGCCACTGATGTTGCTGGCTTGATTGGCACTGTTTTGGTTCCACAGAAATGCCTATTGGCCTGCCATTATCAATATTCTCAATTTAAATATGTAAGTTCAAATGATCAGATACTATTTTACAAAGATCGAAGAATAAAGCAAGAAAAGTTGGACTTGAGTAGATTTTGGAAACTAAGGAATGCAGAGTCCCGTGAAATTTGACAAACGCAGAAAAGAGAAGCATTCAGCATACTAAATTGGTTTGAAGATTTTGCATTGGCCAGGTAGCAGTTCAAGATGGTCAATCACCAAGGGAGGGCCGGCAAAAATTTCCTACTTCAGTGATTGTTTGTGGGAATTTTTTACTGATCTATTTCAAATGGAGGACTCAAGAGTCCCAATACCACAACCATGTGAATAGGGAAGTCATGATTATTACAGCTCTATTTGAGAAACAACAACTAGGCTAGTATGAAGTGGTGTTCCATCATTGACTTCAATTCTGAGACCTTTCTTTAGTGGCTTTCACTTTCATTGCTTGAAAAATTAGATATTTTGATGTCAATAATTTCAACAACCTTCTAGATATGAAGTGCCCCTATAAAATCAGAGTTGAGGCAAATTTGGTGCACCTCCCTTTGTGAGTTTGGATCCCAACTTGGTCTTCATCTTAATCAACTTCAGTTCCTATGGAGACATTTGATAACATTGGAACGATATAGAGAAGATCAATATGCCCCTGGGCAAGGATGACATGCACAAATCGAGAAATGTTTTTCATCTTCATCCGGGATTTGCTGCTTATAACATTTCATATTGATTCAGTTTGTTTTCTTGTATTGCAATGTTGATAGGTGTCTTTGTTCAGGTGTGTTGTGGAGTTGTTTATTAGGCAGGGCCTTGTGTATAATTGCCACTGTGATCAAGACATGGTTTGTATATGTTCCCTTTCACCAATAAAGTCCTTACAATTTTCAAAGTATGCCCTGATTGGATTTCAAGTGATGGAAATCTGATTACAAAATTTGGATCCGAATTCAAATCCAATGTGCATATCCGGTAGATTTTATGATCAAAGTCTACATCTAAATCCACTAAAAAAATGAGAATTTGGTCTGCAAAACTCAATTAGAGAATAATCTCAGCAAATTACATCTGAATTTTCTTAATTTGATCAAGTAATCACTCAATTTTAGTGAATGTATATGAATATATGTGAATGTATTTGGATTGAATCACAATCAGATCCTAGAATATGAGATAAATGGATTCGGTTTGAATTGTAGGTGAATCCAAAATCTAACCCATTGACCTGCCTATTGACTAGTGGCTACCAACTACCAATACCCTAAAGGGCTGTTTGGTAAAAGGGTATAGGGGAGCTTAGAAAGACAAGTTTGGAAAAAAATAGTCCAAAGCTTCCCCAAATCTCATATTTGTATGAAAAATTTAGTCTTGGGTTTTTCAAACCCCGCTCGTAACTGGCCCGAAAATTAAACCCATAATCATGAGTTTTGTCAAACCTAGGGAGGGGATGGATTTGGGAAGATGGGTAAGGAGTTAAGGATCCAAAATACAAATGCACCCCTTAACAGTTAACACATGAGTAAGAATTTGATCGATCAAGAGTAAAATAATCATTTACATGATAAATAGTTGTTAATAATTATGATATATTTGTAAGTACAACATATATATGTGTTGAATACCAAACATGAGTATAAACCGAATTAAATATTAAATCATATCTTTGCAAAGAAGGGTTTGAGTTTAGAGAAACCAATCCAAATCCCTCACCAAAATTTATCCAAACAAGCCCTAAATGTTTTCATTATCTTTTTAAAGCCAAACACTTCTTCTAGCTTCGAGTGGATGCCAATAGGGGAAAATGAAAGGAGAACATTGTTTGTTATGAGTTGTTGCCTCTAATCCTTCTACTCTTTAAGATACCTATCAATACTTAGCACGTTGTGCTACGACTTTGACAAAACAAATTATGATTAGCTAAGACTAATATTCCCTGAATAGTGAACAGTATCAAGATGGGAACATCGATCGTGGGAGACAGGTATTCATGTGACCATTAGATAGGTCTCCTTCTAGTAAGAAGAAGGATTTCTCAGAATAAGTTTTAACTATCTTCAGCAAGAGGGAATGCAAGCCAATGTGAAAGTTTCGGCTTTGCAAGATGATAAATTCAACACCTATGATGTTTTTCGTTTTTTTTTTTTTTTTGAACAAGATGATGTTTTTCGTTTACTCAGAAGTTTCAGATGATATCAATGGTAGTCATTGATGTTCAAATCTTACGTCAAAAGTAGACCAGCATTGTACTCAAGCAATGACAGTAAATGGAAAGGAGTATGACTTTTATTTTTTTTTTATTTTTTTGATAATCGAACACATTCTAGATATGTTTTCAGAAAACAGTTTTTTTCAACTCACCAATCTTCGGTTGTTCACTACAGCTGGGGACGATGAAGATAGACAGCAATGATTACAGAGAAGAGAAAATGAGCCATCTCCAGTGATTATAGGCAGCAACGGTTGTTCATATCAGCAGTCATCTCGAGTGATCGACTATCAACTTTATAGAGAAAAGAGAGGGAGATTACAGAGAACATAAAAGGAGAGAGATGTTGCAGATGTGTCGGTGTGTCTGAAAGAGAAAGAGGTGGGTGGGGGAGGGGGCAGATCTATTTTTCTTCTTTTTTTGGGGGAAGTGGCAGATATTTGTGTTGTTTAAATCAAATCATTGCCATGTGGCATATCATTATTGGTTTTTTCAGATTTTTGTCTTAATCTCCTTATTAACTTGAAAAGATCAAATGTGGCTCAGATTAAATGAGAACTTAAAAGGAGAAATTAAAAGGTGGTACACTAAATTGGAGTTAATTGTAAAAAAAAATGTAGAGTAAATTAGTCCTTAATTTTGATATTTATTTGTGTCCAAATATATTATTTGAAATTTTTAAATTTTCTTGTGACCTGTATGTCCTCCTTGATCCATGCGTATTTTTTTTTGGAAAGTGATTTTTTTTTTTTGCAAATTACATTTATGCATTAAATATCTCATAGTTTTATGAGATTACTTTAATATTTTATTTATTTATGCATTAAATATCTCTTGATTTTAGGATATATCATTTTGTTTGAATTTCAAATTTTAAAACTCTGTCTTTGTGGAGTTAATTATAAAAAAGTATACAGAAAAAAATGTAGAGAAAAAAAGTCTTTAATTTTAGTTCTCATTTGTGTCCAAGTAAATAATTTGAAATTTTCGGATTTTTCTTTGACATTTGTTGTCGCTTAATTCATGTGATTAATTTTTGAAAACTGATTTTTTTTTTCAGATTATATGTATGCATTAAAAATCTTCTAATTTAATGAAAGATTTAATCCTTCCGTTTTTTTAGAATAAATGTATGCATTAAAAATCTTCTAATTTAATGGAAGATTTAATTCTTTCATTCTTCCTAATTTAATGGAAGATTTGATTCTTCCCTTTTTTTTAGGGTAAATGTATGCATTAAAAATCTTCTAATTTAATGGAAGATTTGATTATTTGATTCTTTAGTTTATTGTGAGGATAAATTAGTTGGTTTGAATTTTAAATTTTGTAACAGTATCTTTTGTTATTTTAAAAGTGATTATTCTGCTTTTTAATATACGAACACCATATCAATGTAACAATACAGTTACACAAAATATTGTACTGTTATACTTTGTCAAACATATATTTGCATATAATTTCATTCAAACAATTCATCTCTGTTTTGAATTTGTTACAACATCCACAAAACCACTTAACACTGTCTTTGTTACAGTGTATTATTACATTATCTTTTGTTACAGTGTATTGTTACATTGTTTTTGTTACAGTGTATTGTTACACCATTTTTGTTACACTGCGAAGGAAACACAATCAACAATTAGGAAATATACACAATTTATTCACACACGGTGAATTAATATGACAAAAACTTTATAAATGTTCAAGAAACAAGAACTTTCTGCCAAAAAAAATACCAAAATCAAAATAAATGTAATAATATTTTGATTTTGGATAACCCATGATGTCAATACAAAAATAAAGCACATGGAAATGCGACGTTCAATGATCCAAATGCAGTCATAAGCAAAGAGAAGATTGTGATTCGAAGATTTGTGTCTGATAAATCAAAGTTAGAAACCCTCAAGAAATTTGCATGCTCTGCTACTAAATCAACAATGAAAGATCCGACCCGGGTTGAAGCCGTCTCAATTTTATCTAGAGCCATTTCATGGAGGTTGTCAATGCCAAAACTAAAATGGATTCAAAAAAACTATTTGCTGCCGTTCATGCAGTGAAGTTGAGGCCTAAAATGAATTCACCCCTTTTTTATCATGCCTTTGGAAATCTATGGAGCTTTGCTCTTGCAGTATCAAAGCTTGAGGAAGACAAAGATTTTAATGATCTGGTTTTCAAGCTCAGGAACGCGATAAGGAAGATCAATGGAGACTATGTGAAGAAACTCTAATCGCGAAAAAATCTCTCACCAATCTTGAGTTTGTGCCGATGAAACTTCAAATCCTTTGTCAATCGATGTACAGATCACAGTAGACACACTACCCTTGAAGTTTTTTATGGAAGACAAAGAATTGGAAGTTTTCTCCGAAGAATATGAACCGGTTTGTGAGGAAGAAGGAGTATAACGATACCCAAAGATGTAGAGATTTTGAAATAAATATACATAAATTTCAACGGTTAAGATAAATACATTTTCACAGTTTTTAGGAAAGATAATTTTACAAAATAATCATTTACGTCTTTATATCTCAGTAGTATACTTTTTTTAAAAAAAAAATTTACAATTATGTTTAATTTAGGACCCAACTTAAAACTTATGCATTTCATTGGATGGGCTAACTTAATAATTGCTATGTTTTATGGATCTTTTTTTGGTCCAATAAAATTAATTGGTGAATTAAAATTAGACTACATTTGGGTCAAATTTATCCATTTACTTGTGCCAAAAATATGTATAAAAATGTGTATTGGGTCAAATTTATGAACTACTAGTTATATAAAAATTAAATACATATATTTATTCAACGTGTCTGTGTCCTATTTTTTTGAGAAATAACGCATCCGCGTATCCGTATCGTGTCGTATCCGTGTCGCATGTCCGTGTTTCTTCTATTACATTTGGTCAAAAACTATCTCATGACTGTAATGAATGCAGCAAATAAGCCTATCCTCTATTACAATATAGTCTTTACGTAAGAAAGAAAAATTCAACACAAATTATGCACGATATTTGGCACCAGCACACATTCCAATTTCACAGCTTCGATGAGTATGCCAACAGTAGCAGGCAAACAGAAAAATTTTCCCAAATGAGTTACATTACACTAGTTGCAACAAATTACAATACCATTTACAGATTTTCTGGTACTTCCTCTCTCCATTCCACTGGGGTTTTCTACTCTTAATGTCCAATGAACGTAGTTTCTTCAAATTACATGACAGGGACAAAAAAAGCAACCCTAATATTCGGGGTCTTCCATGTGCTAGCTGGAGGGGGCCATTTGAAGGAGCTTCTCTGCTTGCTCTGGGAAGAAAGTTATGAAAAGATATGCACCTGATAATTCAATTCAATCATATTCACGTAATGATTCAATAATACACCAGTAAAAATTTCAGAACTAGTCCAAGAGTAAGTTTTGAATAACATACAGATAAGTACAGTTCCCAGGACAGCCGAGATCTTGCCTTGCACCATAATTAAACCACCCTTGCCTGCATTTTGCAGCTCAGTGGAACCAACAGAATCAAACATTCCTGCAATCAATAAATGGTTGCAATAATAATCTTCATGTTCATGCTGAGATACCTGCAGTTGAGCTTCATCCAATATAAAGTGTGTAAGATTTTAACCTGGTTTCACAGATTGAAGCCCTGAAGTTACGCATGCTATATTCTGGTAACCAGCTTCCTCTAACTTGTTCGAAGCAGCTGCAGACCTTAAAGCATAAAAAGAATGATAATCCTGTCAAATGGTATCAACATAACACAAAAATGACTAAGATGTGAGATAAAGCGTCATCAAAAGAAAGAAATCAACCCAACTCAACAATCCACCTATTAACATAAAATCTATCTTTCGTGGGTGTTGTGTATTCCACCCCTAATAGGAAACTGATTTAGAATTTGTTCTTCTTAGGGATGTAGAAAGGTAGATGTCTTGGAATTTCAAGTAAAAGACTAATTAGAAAACCTATTGTTTTCAGATCCACTATCCTGCTGAGACAATATCCCACCCAATAAGCCCTGATTGAAGGCAGGATTCTATTCTTTGTGGTATGACGACTAGAGACTTCTGCTTGCTATGCTATCTGGCACCTTTGTCAATGAACATTAAGAAAACTAGCAACATCTGAAATATAAAAAACTAACCTCAGTCCTTCCTGGCATACAAGTAATAGCTTGCTTTCAGGTGAAAACTGGCTCTTTACAGATTGCACAAAATCGGGATTGGGTTTGGTAAATGCCAACCCAAAGAATAAACCAGAAAAATTATTGTGCACAGTTCGCTTTATTATTGTGCCTGCAAAAATAAATTTACCAGAAAAAATTGCACCCAAGAAATTTAAGTGATACTCCTTTGAAAACACGCGCTACTAGGTGAAATGCAAAACTAACATCAGGGGGACACTATGAAACAATTTACCAAGAAGGGAACAAGCTTTTTACCAAGGTCATTATCCTGGTTCTCAATAAAAAGGGGAGCATGATGGCAGTCTTTAATATGTGCTCGATTATACTGCGTTTTGTCGCGCACATCCAGAATTGCATATCCTTCTGCTATAAGTTTCTTTGCTTCTTCAGCATTCACGAAATTTACTTCTGCTTTGATTACTAAATTTCTACGACGAAATGGTTTTCCTGCCACTGCCCCTCCTCGATGAATATCGAAAACTAACAAAGATGTCCCCAAATTTCTGAAAAACACATTGAATCTCTTACTCTCATTAGTATAAGTACTCAATTTCAGTTTCTAATGCTGATTAAATGCAGAAATTTCAGTACACTTTCAAAACATAAAAAAGAAAAAATGCAGAGATGCATAGTGTACAGATATGTCATTACAAAAAATACCAAGATCAAAATGAAAAACAATGGGTGGTGATAAGAGATTATTTCTGAGAATTACCCTGAAATGACATTCTTTCAGAAACCTCTAAGGATTTCCAAGGAATTATTTTTTTTTTTTTCAAAATTCAAACATAAACACAACTAAACTCCGTATAGAGCTCTTTGGAAAACCAAATAGTTCCAAATGCGACATGGAAACATAGAGACAAACAATTCTCATACATAATTCAAAGTTGTGGCTTCTTTGCTGAAAGTTTCAAAGTAATGCTAACAATAATATAGTTAGATTTAATAGATAAATAATTCCATTTGGTTCACTGAGACTTCCTCAAGAAAACCAAATTGAACTAAAGTCATCCCAATATTGTTTTGGATTATCCACCTCGCAAGTCTAAACTTAAGCAGAAAAATCAATAATCCTATTTGCTAATTGTCAGAAACCAGAACAGCGCATGAAACAAATTTTTTGGTTGTTTTTCTATTTCGTATTCTATGTTCCTTCATACTTTCCTATGTTTTCCCAGCAAACAAACATTCTTTGATAATAAAATTAAAGTTTAAGAAGAGATTGAATGAACATTACCTCCCAAGAGAGAGGTTCAAATAGCAGCCAGCACCAATCCCAGCCATTTTAAGAGAGTTGGGGTCTCTCTTTCTCTCTCAATATCTCACTGCGAGACTGTGATTGCTTTCATGGCCAGTAGCCATGAACGGCTGAAGAAATTTGGGAGGGTGAATGGGTTTCTGCCACGTGGCAACAAAAAATGAAGTGGATTGGATATACCACATTAGTTCTCCAATATACCAACGGCAGTCTGTCATTCTTCAAGTGTCTTTGGAATTTGAGAGGGGTAAATAGGTCTTTCCCACTCTCTGTAAAATGTTAGTCCAATTTAATTAATTAATTTATCATTTAAATATAAAATCAAGCACACAGGGCGTATGGCATTACAAGTGTGTGTAAAGTAAAGCAATAAACGACATCCACAAAACACGAGATCGTAGTCCAGTTAATTTAATTCATTATACTCAAAATTGATTACAAGGTTAAATATTTATACCTCAATCAAGTCTATGGTTAGACCATTTTTCCTTTGAATCTTCTTTTGAGATTCACCACCGCAAGGTAGGGGTGCAATTCGGGCGGGTTAACTTTAATCCAACTCTAAGTATATGATTCTCAACCTGACTTCAACTCGAGTATTGTCCAAGTTTAATTCAGGCAGGCTAGAGTTAAATTCGGGTTATGTAATTCGGGTTAGAATTCGAATTGGGTTCAAGTTATGTAATTCGGGTTGATTTTAAATTGAGGTCGTTCAAGCCCGGTCAAATATTTACCTAATGTAACAATCAACAACTTCAATCAAATATTTAAATTAAAGGTCATAATAGTTAAATGTTTAACATAACACTGAACAAGAAGACTAATCCCTAGTATTTTAACTTGTAAGCTATATTGTTATATTGATATATTAGTCATAATCTGTGTTTGAAGGCACGATAAATATAAAATTCGCGCGTCCAAAAAATTGATCCTACTATATTAAATTTTTTAAAAATATATTCACTAAAAATTAATAAAATACTAAATGATTAAATATATGATAGAAATAAGTGATGTGATATTTTTAGAGAATAAATATATAAATAATTAAAATGTGATATAAATGAGTGATACGATTTGACGTTTGAGTATGACAAAGGGATGATAAGTGAGGGAGAAAATATGACTGAGATAAAATTCAAACACAATCTTGTCTTATTATATAGATATATTTATTTTTAAAAATGTTCGAGTTGAGCCAGATTTAGATTCGGTTTGAACTCGGTAACTCGTGGTCTGTACCCGATTACTACTTGAATTCAATTAGAGTTGGTATTTTTTTGCCCTAGGCCCAACTCAAGTATTAAAAAGAAAAATTTGGAGGTCGATCTCCTTATATGGACTTGTTTGGACTTAAGTCCCCTGAAAAAACTTATTTGTTATAAAATTCATTTTTTGTAAATTTTATCAGACTATCCCTTCTCTTTAGAAGTGAACTAAAACTAAAAATTAAAAACCCATAAATTTTAAGAGTTTAACTTTTATATATATAGTAACATTAAAAATAAAAAATAGTAACATTCAAATACAAAAAAAAAAATTATCATTTAAACACAAAAAATAATACCATTTAAACACAAAAAAAATATTAACATTTAAACATAAACAATAGTAATATGTTTAATCAAAACAGTAACATGTTCAAAAAAAAAATAACAATATGAAACATTGAATAAAATTGAAAATAAAAATAGTAGCATTCAAACCCATAACTAGTGGAAGAAGCCTCTAATTTTTTAGCATCCAAAAAAGCAACACTCAAAAAGTAATAACATGCTCAATAAAAAATAGTAGCATGAAAAAAAATTTGATAAGTGTTAGTAAGTTATGTTTTGAAATTGATGTTACTATGCTAACATTAAGTACTCAGTACGCACTGTCTATGTTACTTTTTCAAAATCTCGAGCTCGTAGCTTCAACATTCATCCATTTCAAATCAGCCTCAAATCTCAAAAAGTCGATTATTTAATGTATAATAGACAAAATAATGACTAAGAATTTGAATTTGAAGTATTACTCAAAGTTTGTAATCGACAATTACCATCGTAAATCAAACATTCCTATATTCAATCATTAGCCTTCATATGTAACTCTTTGCAGATAATGTCTTCAACTTTTCAAACTTACACAGTTAAAAGTATTTTTGAGATTACAAAAAAAAAAATGGGCTTAATTCCTTACTAATAAGATTAAAAACGGACTTACCCTTAAGAGCATCTCCAACAATAGTAATTATTTTAGCTATTCAAAGAGTAATTTTTTTTTATTTTAGCTATTCACTTTTTTAATACACACTCTAACAGATTCTTTATATTTTTAAATACTCCTTTTAAATATTATTTATCATCCTTTTTGTATTATATTTTTTTGGAATAGTGAAAGGGAGAAAGAGAGAGAATGGAAGAAATGAGAGGAAGAGAGAGAAAATAATATATATATCATGTTTATATATATTTACAGTGATGCTTTATATTTAGAGCATCACTGTAACAAAATTTAGTTTACAGCATATTAACATAATCTGTTGGAGTACTGTTTTGGGCATTAATTAGCTAAAATTTGCCTATTTTGGACATTTGAAGCATCTATTAGAGATACTCTAAATAAGTTTCCTTGACAGACTCAAATTATTATAAGTCCATCTAGAAGGACTTAGCCACAATTTTCACTATTAAAAACCTCAACTCAAGTCCTATTTTTCTCGGGCAGGATTCAAGTTGAATTCAAATTGGCCCACCTAAATTGCACCCCTACCACAAGGTCTTAAGTAGTAGTTTCACTAAGGCGAATTGAGTTCCACGATCCAATTTCTGTACTTTTTGATCTTCAAGTACTCCTCCCAAGATCTTCTTCTTCCCACCAATATAGGTTTAGTGGTTCTACAAAATTTCTCTCTTCTTCAAATTTGAAGATATAGCATGACATCAATCTAGGTGGATTTTGATCTTTGGATGCTTAGGAGGTAGATTTCTTATTGGCCCTTTAGATGTTTGATATAATAAATTTTAACTTTTAAAGTCTTACTCTATAAAAAAGGACATGCTCACATACATAAGCCTCGTAAATAAAGTTTAGTTTGAGCCAAAGAGAACTTAGATTCACGTAGCACTGCTCAATCTGTGTTGAAACAGTTAGAGGGCAATAGCCACTAGAATAAGAAGAGGATAATCTTGATCGGAGTGAATTATTGAATGATAACCTTCCTTGGGGTCAAACTTCTGAATGATGACTCCAAGCGTATTGTTTTTTGTGAATCTAGGTTCTGAGACAATGTACTGACGGTGCTGAGACAATGTAACAATGGACGTACGCACAAATTTGAACATGAACAAGCCTCCCTTACAACTTATGCTTTGGAGAGGATGGCTGAAACTGCTGGAGTTTCCTTAGCTTTGCCTTGCAACATTCTTCTTGCTATGATTCATCAAGACTATTCCAATAGCCACTCAAATTAAATGGTTAACATAGACAAGCAAGTGTCCAGAACTTTAAATAATATGTCACAGATATGGGTCCGCCAATCAATCCCTTCACAATAGAGAAAAATGTTGTTTATTACTTATTTCTTTTCAAATCTATTACAGATTTGTGTCTATCCTTGATCTTTCTGTGCTTCTCGAGCTACACACACGTGTGTGTGTGTGTGTGTGTGTGCAATTTTGCTATAAATTGATTAATGATCATTAGTTATTGTGACTATCGTATGATTAAGCTCGATTCAAAAGAAAATATATGATTAAGCTTAATACTTTCTTGACATAGATAGTAAACCTTAAAAAAAAAAATCATGACCAAGTGTTTCTTTTGGCTGGACAACCATCAAGTAGACATAAATACCTTAAAAATTATAGAATATTACTTTTTTTGTGTGTCAAATAAATTATATTATTGATTCTTAATGTATAGATATTATCTTATTAATTTTTTTTTCAAACATACCTCTTTTATGTTTAATGAATTTTTCAATATCAAATTCGATATAAATAAATATAAATATATCATATTATTTTTATCTATTATACTTAAAGAATGTCCACCATAAATCATATTTTTTGTTCTACCACTGCTATCAGAAATCTTCACTCCTCACTTCTCCAAATTAATTGATTGGTCTACGTTGCACTGTAAATATTTTGTCATTATAAAAAAAAAACGTTGCATCGTGCCTTCAGGCACGGGTTATCTCTAGTGAGTAACATTTTGGAGCAAAACCTCCCCCAACAACCAAACAAACCTTCAAAATGGAAAACTTAAGTCTTTCCAGGTATTAGAGATTTAATTTGGGCGAGCCTACTCAAATTCAACCCGAACTCAACCCAAAAATAAAGGACTTGAGTTAGAATTTTTAATACTTGGGTTAGACTTGGACAAAAAAATTCTGCCCGAATTGAATTTGGGCAAGTCTCAGGTTAAGGTCTCGTGTTGTCGAATTCAACTCGAATATTAAAATCGGATTGAACCCGATTATTAAATCGATTTCACCCTGAATATACATAAATATATAAATATATTTAATTAGAGTTAGTATTTATTTTCACTCCTCAAATTCCAGACTTTCACTTCACTTCACTTCAAGTCTTCATCCATGCGCTTCCATCACTCTCGAATCTCTCTTTTACTCATTACTCATTACTCATTACTCATCTCTCTCAATCGTCACTCTTCTTATTCGTCTCAGATTTTTTTAGACCATTCCCTTAGTTGTATGGCATTTTTCTTTGATGTGATTAGTGGTGGTCACTTCCATATAATTGTGGAGACTTTTTATGCATAACTATACTGGTAGGCCAGGGAATGGTCTAAAAAAGTCTCCACCTGTTCCAAATGCTTTATATAACATATCCAAGTTAGTATAATCAAGTTGCACCTCGAACGGCGAGCGCACACACACACACACAGAATGGGGGCTGTTATCATCCATCTGTTGTTGCTTTTATCGTTCTTCTCGTGTAGCTGGCGATGGAATACGTGCCACTACTCAAGCTAGAAGAACTAAAATTGGAGAAACAAAACTTGAAGCGCTTAGCACTTGATTCTTTAAACCAAGTTTGGACCAGGAGAGGGCATTGAAGTACACAAGCACAAATACATACTCTTGGTGCATCAACTTTATCAACAATGATGGAATGTGATAGTTAGGACACGACCCTTTTCAATCATTAATAGAGCAGCGATTATCTCAAACAAATAAACAGCTCACAACATGAAGTAGATGTAATGGAAGACATTTTTATTCAAATCATCCTTTCTGATTCTGAGAATTGCAAATAAGTAATGAACAACAAAGAAAGACAACGCGGGGGTATGACTTTATATCCAAAAATACAAGAAGTTGAGGAAACTGATTGGTTCTCACTCCAACATGCAGTGAGAGTTATTACTCCACATTGGCCCTCTTCTTGGTGGTGTAAGGGTAGTACTTGATGGGTCCGGATTTTAATAAGCTAAGGCCCAATCCAAACGGAGTCGAAGAAGCCCATAGAAGAGCCCAAAAGACCCATGTAGTTGGGCCAACCGAGTGGCAATCGTCAAGGAAGACGGAGGAAGGATCAAGACCGCAGGAGGCAGCGAGGGGCGTCGCCCGAAGCCCCTAGGGCGCCGCCCAAGGCCCCTAGGGCGCCCAGCTCCGCACTCGGCCTCTCCTTCGTCCTTGCTTACGACCTCTCCTCCTTCGCCATTTGACTCCGATGCACATCCAAGTCTAATTCAAGTACGAGCTCGACGTCCGACCCCAAGACCGAGACGAGTACCAAGCCAAGCTCGACGTCCGACCTCGAGACCAAGACGAACACCAAGTCGCACCAACTCAAGGCCGAGCACCAAAGGAAGGGACGAGGCAGCCCAAGGCACCAAGGGGGCCGCCCAAGGCACTTGGGGCGCCGCCCAGGTCTCCTCCAAAGTGGGCGCCGCCCACCCCTTGGCTCCCTTGGCCTCACCTCCTCTCCTCGTCATGCCTTGATGCAACATCAAACACAACACAAGTCCAAGACCACTCCAAAGCAAGTCCGAGCTCAAGACTCAAAGTCCAAGACTAAGCATGAGCACACTCCACACCAGAATGACATCCGAGCAAATAGGAGCACGTGAAGGAAGACTCGGGATACGAAGATCCCCTACCTTAATTCTACCTTCCAAAGAAGTCTACTCCTACCATAACTCTGCTTACCAAAGAGGCTCACTCCTACCATGTTTGTACTTACCAAATTAACGGGAGACTTCTCCCTCACGTCACCGCCTCACCGCCTTAGTGAGCCTATATAATGTAAGCCCTCATTGTATAAAAGGCAAGAAGCACTTTGGAGACACACACATGAGACTACTTGCACTCAGCAAGCTCTCTAAGCTCTCTACACACTCTCTCTCTCTCTAAACTCATTGTAAACTCTCCGGAGTACCATCGTTGATCAATAAAACACCCCAGGCCACCGTCACCGTTCGAAGAGTGAACATAGGTCATCCGAGACCGAACCACTATAAATCTCCGGTGTTGACTCTTATTTACAGTTTTGCCATTCAATTGTCATTGATTGCTCATTAATCACCCTTGTGACTGTTGATCTCGCACCATACTATTTTGTGCATCATCAGTACTCTTTACCAGTATCGATCCTTGAGGTCTGATCCCCAGCATCAATCATGGCAGAAGTGACCGGAAGTGCAGCTCCCGCCGAAATCGCTGTTGAAATGCTCCTTCCTGTGAAAATGAAGTGTGTTGAAGATAAATAAGCTTGACATGACTAGCATGGATTAATCCTTAGTGACCTTCATAACCCAAGTGGATAAGGAAAAGAAAGAAGCATAAATCTCAGATTCTAAACTCTGCCATGCTTTTGCATGTTCCTACTGTTGTGCTGATATCTTCCTACAAGAGTGAATATACATAAATCTTTATAGAACAGACAGAAAAAGATACAAGTAGGTGACAAGATATCAAACATAGGTAAAGAGTGAATAAACATAATCACATGACATATGGTGTGGATCTACCATAAAAAAATTCTAGACAATCCCCTCTAAGGCAACGTCAGCCAATTTCTAAAGGACACCAAAAACAGATGGAAACATCTTTACCTGCTTAGTACTCTAAAAGTGCAATCTGCTCCTGTTATATTTGATATAGGTACTTCTTGAGAATTCGAATTACTTGATTACTGAAACCTAGAGGTGAGAAATCATTTTTATTCTCTCCAGAATACCTATCAAGAGGCCAATATTGTACTCTTAAGGTTTTCTAATTTCTCATACCTAATACAGCATTTCAGCAATTTCAATTCTCAAGAAGTGCCTCTCTCAACGGTAGCAGGAGCAGAGTGCAGTTATAGGATTTGATTACTGAAATCTAGGTGACAAGTCATTTATTCTCTCCAGAATACCAAGAAAGAGTCTCATATTGTGTTCTAAGGTTTTTTTCACTTCTCATCCCCAATACAGCAGTCAGTCTCACACTGTCATTTAAGATTTGGCCCCTTCGATCCCGTAACACTATTATGTGGTTTTTTTTCCCATCAGAAGGAAAATTAGCAGATATGGAACACACACAAACATACACACCTCTCCACCCTAGCCTTACACACAAGAAAATAGGCATTTTTCTAAATCTGGTCCATCATCCAGCTAAAGATTCAAATTGTCAACAGAAAAAGAAATGGGTATAATCTGAAAAAGAAATGGGTATAACTGGCACAGCTTTTGGCTCGACAGCACGTCAATTGCACACATTTTTAATCTGAAAAAGAACCTGCAGTTATATTCATTTCTTACATTAGTAAAGCATGTACACATGATTGATCAAAAAAAAAAAAAAGCATGTACACATGTCCGTCTACCATCCAACTGGAGTTCATTGCCAAGCCGAAGTGAAGACCGATGGTATGAAAATAATCATGGAAACATAAGCATAGAATCTCAATGGGCAGTATGGGGCCCATGGGTTACTCATGCTTTGTAAGCGTCAGGCATTTATTAGGTCATTATTCAACAGCTCCATGAGCAGCAATGTGGGGGTGGCTTCACATCGTTTCCCCAAAATGCCTGAAATCGCAGAGCTGTCTACAAAGAGCTAAATAAAGAGCTTTAATCACATCATCTACAAAACACAGGAGAACCTGTTGTGGTAGCTCTCAACATTAAATGGGGATATTTGACTTGCATTTGAAATAAGCATATGCTCAATATTTTTTGAACTAAAATTCAGGTAATGTAACATCTGTATTTTGAGAAAAGGAAACAAACATATCTAGTTACTTAATGTCACCATATTAATCAACACTCATATGCCAGTCATTTTTGCAACATCAGGATCTGGAACATGCCCTAACACCATACGAACCACCCTATTATTCCTTACTGGTTGTCCGGGGGGAGGGGGGACTGGTTGCGAAAAGGAAAGGAACTACTCCCTTCTGGTAAAGGTTGATGTTTGCTTTCATAGATTCTACACCCAAATTTCCAGCACAGAACTTGAGATGCATCAAGCAACGGCAAAACTATTCAGTAAGTGGTTGTGTTTGACATTATCAATACAACCAACATTCCCTGTAAAGGAAAAAAAAAAAAAGAAGCAAATTGCATTTCAACTTTCCAAATTTCAGTTAGACAATTTTTTGTTTGGTTTTGACAAGAAAAAATTCCACCACAGGGCACTAAAAAGAACTGCTGTCTCATACACACAAGTTGTACAAGAAATGTAAATATCTCACATTAAAAGGACCGCCCACAGATCATCTTAGCCACAAAATGACAGCTTTCCATGCATAAAAACACTTCGACCTAGGTCCTAGGCCCAAGCTTGGAATGTAGACAAACAATAAGGGGAGAAATGATATTGTAAGGGAAATACATTGAATAATAATGACCTCATCAAAATGAACATATCATTATCGGAAAGTCAGCACCGTGCTATCACTACAATGAAAATGAAACAAGAATTCATCAGTATCCCTATCAGGTCAGACTTTTTAACAAGATTTTGTTTTCAATAAAGCGATGGTACCATATGCCACACTGTAACACCACTAATACATTCCATAGGAATGATAATATTGCACAATAAAGGCAAAATGAGAGAGGTAGAGAGACGGGGGGGAGGGGTCCCCTTTGTAACCCAGAACAGAAGCACCAGCAACAAAACCACCAACAGCTCCATTGACAAAGTCTCTCTTCATTCTGTAGTTCTGCAACAACTGCTCCACACCAATGTAAACTCCACCAATAGCAGCAAATGTCAGCCCATGGTTACCCATCATCTTCAAGGTCCGAATAAGCCCCGGAAGTGCAACATTTCTCTCAACACGAGGCACATCATACCAAGTGGCAACAATGGTGCCGAAAATAGTTCCCGCAACTAAACCTGTAGTTGCACCCTTAATCGTCTTTTCATCATTGGACTATCATCATCTTCCAAGTACCTAAGCTCCGAAGGATCCATAGCTTTCTTCCTACCGGATAACAATCAATGTTATATATCATTCCAAACCTAGTACCAAGTCCAGACGGTTACTAATGGGTAAGACAAAATAACTAAAACATCCACGACTTCAAAAAAAACCCCTCAAACATGAAACGCAAAATATGGATTCAACACATACGAGATACAAAACTTTGGCCAAAAAAAAAAAATTACTTATGGAAAGCTGATACATTCATCATGCGTAAATGTATAAAATCGGAGAACAATGGTCTATCATAATGTAAATAAATGATCATCGCCAAAAGAAAAAATAATGCATTTAACAGATCTACTAAATTACCATCTTACTCTAAAGATGAAAAAAAATGAGGATTATGTCACATGCATGTAATTTTGGACCAAATTCAACACAATTAACTTTACTTGAATTCTTATTCTTAAAAGACCTCAAGTATCTGAAACTGGGTATGCTATTTAACTAAATGCTCTACTCTCACACGAAAAATGCTGCATCCACAATGTTAGACACTTCAAACACACATGAAGAATGTATATCAGAGAAGTCTTTTTATTTTTCTTCTTGAACAAAACTTTTTCCCCTCTTAGATGCTTTTGAGAACTATTGGACATGTACCTACAAATATCCAAGTAGTACAGCTATTTGCAACAAATATGATACCGGCACAACTTCTTTCTGGAATCAGATGTGCTTCAAACAAAATAAAAATAAAAATAAAGAATAACAGAACACACCATTGTGGATACTATCTATGACAAGGTTTATTATATGATGTAGTATTGTATTGCAATGAAAATATCACTTATGCAACTAAAAAATCCATGATTAACAGCACAAAAACTCACATTAGAGCAAATGACAGCAAAAACTTATCAGATACAAGTACGTTGTACACACACACACATATAAATATATATATATATTCAGATTATTAATTCAGCTAATTTTGACAAAGGAGAAATGCAATTACGCAATGGGCAAGTCAAACCAGGAAAAGAGTAAATAAACAAAATAAATTAATTAGCTATATGTACTGAAATCAATCAAAACGAATATAATCAGAGGTTCTATAAGCGATCCAAGCTTTAAAAGTCAAATTTATGCAATTACACAGACATATATATATATATATATATATGTATGTAAGTATAAATATTGACAGACAGAGAGAGAGACAGCTTACCACACAGATACTGAGCTGTACTGGTGATGACAAGGGATCGGGGAGAGAGTGCAGAGACAGTGAGCTCGTAGATGAAGCGCGAAGCCCAAACTCGATTATGAAATTTCAACCATGGTTAATTCAGTTACAAAGGTTTTACTGTTCAAACAGGAAAAGCTTTGTTCCACTCGCAGTCATTGTGCGTGGAATTCACGAAGCATTATCCCCCCCGGGCCAAAAAAAAAGAAAAAAGAAAAAAGAAATCTAGTAATATAAGGTTTTTAATCTTTGAGAGAAAAAATAAAACTTTCAAAAATCCTTCAACCGTAAAATGTCATTAGCTCAAAACTCTTTTCTTGTGAAACTTTGTTTCTTCTTTTTTTTTTATGATGGACAATTTTTTTCAAATCAAGTAACCACCATAATAAAAAAATATTTAAAAAATTGATCAATTCACTCTTATTTTTTGTGTTCACCACCGACGAATTGGGAGGTTTACCTTGGATAAATAACATCGAGAGGGAGATCAAAACCCTAGTGAGTTCAGATTTTGACATGATTATTAAGTTTATTTTTTATGAGTGTCAAAATATGACATTATTCGTTATTTAGTAAATGAGTGGATCTAACCCGACACTACACGGTTAATAAATGAATCGGGTATGAGTGAAGTCAATTAGAAGAAATACACGACATGACATGTTTATATTCCAGTTATATCTAGTTTATATACAACACAAACACGTTATGACATGATTTATTACCCAAGAATTAATAAACGAATTGGTATGTGTGAAGTATTTTTTGACACAAAACTGTTTTACCCGACACCGACACGGTTCACGGATGATCAAGGTTATGGGCTGAGCCATAATGGGCCAAAATACAACTTGATATACTGATATGGGCCAAGTCTATAGTCCTGATTTGTCACCCAGGCCCAGACCAGGACAGCACGTCCTAGAGTCCTAGACTACTTCTACTCGCACCAGTCCCAACCCCGCCTGGCTTTGATGGCGCACTCTATAAAGAGAGGAGAGAGGAGAAATGAAACTGATTTTTGGTCTACACAAGACTGCAAATAAATCCTATCAAATTTCCGAGAAAAAATTTTCCCGGAAAAATGCAGAACCAGGACGACATTCGAAATCTACCTATCGACGTTGCATTCGCTCGTCTCGGAGGTAAAGTTCTCTCTCTTTCTCGACGAGCAGTGGATTGGTGAATCTTTGTATTGTAACTGAGTTGATTTTTGTGATTTTGATTGAAGAATGGTTGGTTGATCGGAAGAGAATACCGTCGGATTACCGAAAACGACTGTCGGCTGTGAGAACGAAGATATCGTCCGCGTTAGCAGCGCTACCCAAGGACCTTGATCCTTTGTTTCAAACCCTAGACCCTGAAGGTTTGTAATCTTGAAAGATTCATGTATTGTGTCATAAATTGTAAATATTGGTATGAATTATACACTATTTCTTTTGGAAGAGAAATTGGGAGCTTGATGACGCATGTAGCAGTACAGGCTGAACTGAACTATGTAGTTTTAAGGGATTGGAGACTGATATTATTCGTTGTTTTTATAGGAAGGGTGAAGAAGACACGATTAAAAAGGAAATACACTAGAAATTGCTGGATAACACGTCTGGTATACAAGCATCTTTGAGAACAAAAGTTTCATGTTAACAATCACCCACAACTATAATTTAAGTAGGGAGAATAGTCTTGTCAATTGCAGATGAGATGTTGCTTCCAGAAAAGAAATAGGGATGGGATGGTTAGTTCCTTAAGGGGTTCATTAGAAATAAAACTAAGGATGTGAAGGAAAAGTACATCATGGATTCAGGGGCTTCAAAGTTCAAATAGGTGTGGACATGAGATGGCAGATATGTTGAATTTACTTTTCATGTGTGGTTTGTTTATTCATTTAATTAATTTTCACTTTTCTTAAAAACACGCCATTGTCACTGGATTTTGTGCCTTTTTTTTTCGAAGCTTTGAAAAAATAAGGTACATGGATATAGGAATGCCTATGTTTGTTTGAAGTAAAATATGTCTATGTTTATGCATAAGAACTAACAAATTAAAATAATGAGGTTAATTACAACTTACTATTATATTGCTAGAAAGCATGGTGTATTTCTATTTCAATTTTCCATTTTCTCCACCAATATAATGGAAAATTTTATGTTTTTTTATTTATTTTTCCCGAACAATTACTCCATATGTGTTCACTTGCTAATTGTCTATAGAAAATGTCTTTCACTTGCTAGTTGAATGATGCAAGGAATAATGGGGAACAATATAGAAAATATCTGGTACAAAACTCAAAATGTTTTCAATGTCCATTCACCAGAGAATAATATGGCACCACGAAAATAATTGGAAATAGGGTTCGAAGCATCGACCAAGTCAAATAAGACTCAACCGAATCGGATTTGTCTCGGCCAATAACAATTTGATAATAATACACATTATAGGAATATCACGAGTCTCGCGTGAATCGGTCATGACTCAGTACAACTCATGCAACTTAGTTCAACTCATACGATTCGCATTCTAATTGAATCAGTACACACAGATTCGTCATAAAATCTCATATAACATAGAAAATGTCAAAGAAAAAGTCAAAAAAAAAAAATGAAGTATGAGACCCATATTTGTGAAAAAGACTCAACTTGGAAGAAAAATTCACACAGTAAATGGATTGATGGGAAAGAAAGCAAAATCGCTGAAGATGCTCTGCCATTTTTCAACCCTAATAGTAGAAACCCAAATGCAATTGTCAAGAATTGAACCTTAAATTGGACCCCTTTCACATTTTTTAAGCAGAATAGGGGTTGGAGTGAGCGTGAGACCCAAACTTATAAATCTTAACAGAAATTTTGGGAAATCGTGTATCCTTTGCCTTGAATTAAAAACCTTTTCTTCTCCTTCTAGTCTCACTATAGAGACGTAGCTGTCAACTCTTTGATGGCATCGTTGATCTTCTTCTCTCTCTCCTTCTTTCTCCCTCTCTCTCAAAAATAAACGTCAAAGGCTGGGGTAAAGACCATTGGCCTAGAGTTCACTTCCCTTAATTGTTGATTGTCTCAAGTTTTGTTTTTTTTTCTTTCTAATTTGTCTTGTTTTATGTAATTTTTTGGTAATCTCCTACACATTAACTTTATGCATTTGTTTTGTTTTTCTCGATCGTTAATGGACATATAATAATTCCACTTCATATTAGACATACATCAATGAACGTAATTTCTTGTGTTTTTTAGTATTGGAATACAAAGTGCTTATTTATTCGTTATATCTAATTTAAAAAATTATTAATATTAAATCCTAATATGCTCAAAATAATCATATATATATATATATTAAAGCTTAACAATTTCCTGATATGTGATTCTTAATTTTTTAGAATGGCTCCAAAGCTCTGGTAGCACTCCTACATTTCATTTTCACTGTGTTTCATGTGTTTGTTGGGATGTACTTTGGACCTATGATGCATGCAATCTGTTATTGATATTTTTTAGAATTTTTTATATTTTTTTTAAAAAAGTTTGGGCCTTCTATTTAGACTTTTGAGTGTATTGACCGATACCTGCTGCAACGCCGCGGCCGTTGTGTATTAGTGCCCTCCGAGTCAATGGTTGAAACTGTGACCTTGTACCCTGATTTGAATAAGGCCCGCCTGTATACTTGTGTTGATCTAGAACATTGTAGAAAAATATATGATCCTACTGCAAACTAGTTCAATTCAAGCATTAGGCATTCTTTACCAAACTGTAGTTGTCTTCTATTTATCTTTATCAGTCAGACCATGCATCAAGATGGCAAGGGTGGTCTTCCAATTGCAAGTGTGGTAGCTTAGAGCCTGAGATTGCAATTCATTTGCCAGTGCTAAGTTGTATTAGATGTACTATTTTGTATATCAGAACATATAGAATGTATAAATATTGCAAATAATGAAACAGCAAAAATCATGCCTGATCTTAGAAAAAGGCGTTCCCATGAAATGGCTGTGTAAAAAACCTTCAGGATTTCCAAGTGAAGGGCAAATGAATCATGCCATGCAGTACTGACTTATGTGTTTTTACTGTTTTCTTGTATGATGATTTACAAACTGTTTTCAGAGATTGGTTACTTGGAAGCCAAAGAAATCTATGATATTCTTCTGAAGTCAACTCCAGAAAGCCGTAACATTTTTGGCCGGCTTTCAGGTGCTGCTGTAAGATCTGCAAAGACACTTCCCTCCTCTCTGTCTCTCTGCATGTTGGTTTTACGTGTTAGTTATACATTAGCCTTTGACAGGGAGTTTGGGAGGCAATTGTGCAAGCGTTTGAGAAGGACTATATTTACCTTGGTGAGGCTGCTCAGAAAATGGTCCAAAATGTCAATTATGAAATGTAAGTGAGCACATATGGTTTAATCTAATACATTTTACTGCAGCATTTATTAAGGCTAGAGTCATTATTCTAATTGATTGGATGTATTGTGTATTTCTAGCCCTTATCAGAAAAAGCAGGTCCAAAAAACTCAACAACAACTTGCTGAACTAGAGCGCAAGGAAGCTGATATTAAAAGAAATGCTGCTCTATCGTCAGCTAAATATGCAGAGGCTTGTCTAGCTCTAGGATTGCAGGTAATGGTTTTGTGCCGAGATGCTGATGGTCATCAATTTTGGTGTTTTTTTGTTATTTTTCCGACCCAACGCACAAATATTATTCTTGTGGTTTTCAGGGAATAAATGTAAGGTCAGAACTGCTAGAAACTGCAACAAAATCACTTCCGAGTACATTTAGCAGGATTCTGGAAGTTTTAAATGGTGATTCTGTGTCACGGGCTATTGACTTCTATTCGAACTTTGTGAGAGATGTTCATACAGAAAAGGATGTAAGGCTATGGTTAAATTCGTTAGTCTTGTGATTATTGCTAGAAATGTATAGATGAAGCATATTATACTTTGTTGACATGCAGATGGAGATTGGGATCATTATGATGCACCCCATTACTAACTTTAGTTGTTGTTTGATCTGATTGCAGAAAGCCCCTGCGACGGTGTTACCAAATCTGAGGGGCATCTTGGAAAATCCCCCTTCTTTAAATGTTTCTGTGATCTCTGAAGATGCTCTTGATTCTGACAAAATTCAGGCAAGCCTGAATGAAGTAAATCTCATGACGGGGGACACAGACATTGCAGCTGCAGCTGATACTATTGATTGGGATATTACCTTGGACAGCTCTAATATCGATTGGGATATTGCCGATGTGGAAGAAACAGAAGATATTGTGAATGGATTGGGTCCTTATGAAATCGTCAATGCCAGTGAGATTCCACCAAACCCTTCTCCAAATGGTGATGGAGCAGACCAGACCTTGTTAGATAAAGTGGAGGGCTCAGCTCCAGAGGTCGCTGTGTCAGATATATCTTGGGATATTGGTGTTGAGAACCCTCAAGTTGACACAATTGAAGAAGTTGGTTTGCCAAATGCAGTAATAGAGCGTCATGTATCTGTTTCAAATACGTTGATTGAAAGCCAAGAAAACACCCTAAGGAGCCAGCTTCTGGAGACCGCGTACAGGAATAAGATTCTTGACGATTTATTTGAGGTAAGCACTCGTAATTTATTTTGTATTAGAGTAGCCCACATTGTTTGATGGTTTTCGCTAGTTTCTTTTTCCTGCTTCTTGACATTTCCAGTCTATACAATCTTATAGGAATACAAACGTAGCCATGAGTAATCTTATTGGTTTGCCTTTGACTTCTGTTATCGGAGAAAAGCATATGTAGGTTGGTTGATGTTTTCTGTTGTCAGATTAAGGCATTCTTGAATCAGCGGGTGTTGGAGTTGACGAATGAAGAGACTTTGTCTCTACAACATCAAGTTCAGGCAGTAGCTCCATTCATTTTGCAGCAATACACTTCTGATGCTATTCATACAATGCTATCTGATGTTTCATCAGCCAGTTCCTTGCTTACAAATAGAAAAACAAGGGACTTGATAATGATTCTCAACTCGAAAAGGTGCTAATAGATTGTTTAGATTTGTTCAATACTTCAGTACTTCTTTCATTTATGATTTATCACAGAGCTTTATTCAAGAGATAAGAAAAGCAGAGGACCACAGCTTAGCATGTCAAATTCTATTTTAGCATTCCCATAGCACGGGGTTGAAGCATTTTGTGTTCATCTGCTGACTTGATTGTTTAAATCACCTATCTATACCAAGAGGAACTTCTAGAAGATGCAAAACAAAAAAAAATGCATGACTTTTACTTTACTGTGTCATATCTTGATAATTGTATGGGATCTTCTTTTATCCTTCTGCTGTGACATGTTTAGAAGCTCTATGTACTAGTACTGATGCCTTACTTCCCTTTATTTCCTCTGTCTCCAGTCATCAAAATGCAGTTCTAATGAGTAGCATAATTATTGACTATGGTATGTATCTGAATTTCAGATTTCTGGATAGACTGGTTAACATATTGGAGGAAAAGAAGCACCATGAAGTGAAGTTAAAGGAGGGCTTGAAGGACTTAGCTACCAAACGTATGGAGCTGCAGAATTCGTTATCTTTGTCGTGGCCAAAGCAAGTAAGTCTGTTTTGTTTGTGGACTCAAATTGTCTATGCTTTTAGATAATATGAACTTCTGTTATACGTGAACCAGAACACTTGCTAAGCATGGGTCTTTCAAAGGGAAACATGATACTAGTTCAATAGTTGTTATAAGGAACCACGAGTGGTATACACTGCCTTAACCGAGAGGGGGGAGGGGGCTGCTCAGGTTTTGGGTACCGGTTCTCACATGCATAGTTTTTAAACCCAGCCCGAACATCAACCCAACAAAGGAACTGGGTCGATGGGTCACTAGTAGTAAAATAAACTAAAAGATTATAATGGTTACAAAAATAACATATTTTATGCTATAGTAAATGAAATAGAAAGACAAAAATAACCTCAATTCATTAATTTTTTTACACAATTGATATAATTTGGTCGAACATAAAAAATTCACTAATAAGCATTGAATATTTGGTATAAGCAGTAAGAATATGATGTCCCAAAAAAGAAACAAAATAAAAATTGAAAGGGAAAAAAAAGTAGCTCAAGGTATCAAAAAAATAGAAAAACAAGTAGAGCACAATTTAACACCACTACATATGATCCCATATCGGAAACCCACAAGAAGCGGCAAGGGACTATGTGCCTATAAGACCAGCAGGTCATCTGTCGGCCTACTGTTGTCTTGGTTTCAATGCCTTCTAGGCTTCTACTAACACCGGCTGGTGAGCTGAGCGAAGTGGACTGGCTTAAGACAAAAGCAGAGTTTTAATATTTTTAAGAATAAAGTTAATAACAGAAATTACTCTGACCGGATTCGTGCAAACCGTCCGGTTTGCAACCGGTTCTAGAAAATTGTCCGGTTTGATATGGGTTCAACGGTTCTATGGCTCAAACAATCTAAAGACGAAACCGGCCTGGTTCAGGTACCGGGTCGCTGGTTCTCCGGGTCAACCCACCGGGCCGGGCTGGGTTTTAAACCACTGCTCCCATGGGTATGTGGTCAGTTACTTATCAAATGGGGAAAATGTGAGGAGCATAAATGTTTTATGAAATGCCGAGTTCCATTCCTTATGAAAAGAAAGAATAAAACTTAGTCTGAAATGATAAGTTATCATGGTGATACTTTTCAAAAAGTAGAGTATATTTAAAATAATGCTGTACTTTATTGGGTTGTCTAATCTGGTATCGTTTTTGGTATCTCTTGTGAAATACAGATCTCTTGAACAATATGTTCAATTCTTTTTCTTAAGGAATAACAGTTGAATAACCAACCAAAATCTGTGTCTCTCTCCTGGGGTGGTATAATAAGTTACCTCTGCTGTTTTTATTGCAGGAAGCAGCTCTTACAAAAACCAGGAAGCTGAAGATGCTCTGTGAGAGTACAATTTCATCCATGTTTGATGGAAGACCGGTCAATATTATTGGAGACATTAATACCCTGTTAAGTAGTACCGTGAGTGCGTGATGCACCCAAGCAATGTGTCAATTAAATTAGTCCTCGCTAATTAAAGGTTACGAATTTGGGTTTCTGACCTGGGAAATTTTAAAATCATTATCATTGTGAAGGTTCTGAACTCCAAGGATCAAAATCTTATGCTTTCCTATCTAGGTTATGTTCAGCAGATTGAACATTTAACAGTTATCCGCCAATGGGGTTCACAATGATCATAATTTATAAATACTTGAAATTCTGTGGGATGTGTAGTTTGAAATTATCCTTTTCTTCAAGTAGTTGCATTGGTTTTTTGCATTTTATAGAACATGCAGATCAACCTTATTGTTTATGAAGAGCCAATTTATTTAAGATTATTGTACATTTGACAAGGAAATCCTGTTGCTTTCTACATAGCTTAAGCTTTTGTCGTTGTGTTGGTAATTTTCGGCAGTTTTTTTTTTTTTTTTTTTTGTGGTCTGCTCTCTATCGAATAAGACATTTTCCAGGGGTCTGTCTTCACACGAACCACGAAATACCTAAGCAAATGTAGTTGGAAATACTGCATTGTTGGGCTGGCCTTTCTGACCATGTTGATTTGCTGCATTGCTTCTTTGAAACAATCCCTCGACTTCGATTCGTACCACTAACGTGCAGATAGTGAAATACACCAGATGGAAGCCAGATTCCAAATTATAACAGGACAGTTCATGCGAGCTAGAAAAGAATGGTACCTTCCGGGTCCCTGAGCATAAGCTTACCTCAGGAGAAAAATGTTGTATCCAGTGCACTACGTATTGCGGGTCTTTGGGAGTGGTAGGTAGGTAGGTAGGTAGGTTTTTTTTTCCTCTTTTTGAGAGGTTGATTTCTGAATTGAAACCTAGGACGTATCGCCTGAGGGGATGATCACTTGGTTTAATGTTACAATGTTTGAAGCTTGATATTGCTATGGTTTCTCTACCGTATTACAACATGCATTTACTGCATAAATCGAGAGGTGACCATAGTTTATGCTGTTACAAAATTTGAAGCAAAAGACCCGTCTTGAACAAAATGTACTAGGCAGAAAGAAGGCACAACCCTACCAATGAGGTTGGTTTATTCAGATGCACACAAATGGATTACACTAAAGATTACAGAAGCTCTGTTGGAGAAATACATTCAGTAAATGAGTTGTGGAATTGAGTTCAAAAGCTGAACAAGTGAAATCTGAATGTTGAGGTAAAAGTATTGGAGGCTTGTATTAAGGGCACTCAAAACTGAAATCACAAAACAGTAACAACATAAAAAGAATTGATGAGCTGATGGTAGAGATCCTGAATATCAAATGGACACATAGCTCACGGTAGGCGATCCGAAGAAGCTGGTGTTAGTAGAGCGGAAAGACCTCTCAAAAAGGTTGGCGCCTTCAGTGCTGTCTGCTGGAATGCCTTTGACTGTTCTGGGACTTTGTAGCAGACATATCAGAGACTCCAATATTTCAGACATCGGTGGTCGGAATTCCTTCTCAGGCTGTTTACATTCAGACGTAAAGTTAGTTGATTTCCTGATCATAGAGGTAAAATGCATGTTAATGTATCTGAATGAATGTCCACAAAGGTCCGACTTCAACAGTAACTGCAATGCAGGGTTAATTTTGATTATAAATCTCATGATAAAGCATTGGTTTGTCAATTTTTTCTACATGTTCACAACCGTGGGGCCCTGGGGGTGGCAGTGGGTGAGGGTTGGGTGGTGGATGTGGGGTGTTCAGCAGGTGGAGTTACTGTATCTAAATGAATGTCCATAAAGGATGAGTTCAAAAGTAACTGTAATGCAAGATGAGTTCAAAATGTCAATACCTGAATACATAGAGAGACAATGTCAGCATATCTGGAGAGAGCCTTGGAGGAAATCATCCTTTTAATGGCTGGATCAACCATCTGTTCCAAAGATCTGCTATCATGAAGCCGGGACGAAGCCCATTTCACCAGAGATTGCTCTGCTCTTGGTTTCAAACTGTAAAAATTACAGCAAAAAGTATCAATAAACATGATGACAGACATGGATCATAGAAAAATCAAGTGCATGAATGTGTTGAATTTGTACCTGTCAAAAGCCCTTTTCCCAGTTAGTAGCTCTAAAAGCAACACTCCGAAAGCATAGATGTCACCCTTTGTATTACCAATTCCAGGCTGCTCATGTTCAGGTGCAATGTAGCCACTATCGCGAATAGCCATTTCAGAAGCCTGTTTGCACCAATGACGACACATACTCATTATCTATCAAACAAACTTGCACCCGAAACTGATCTGTATACTATACTGTCATTGCCTTTGTGTAGCAGCTTTCCAATTTGGTTAAAGAAGTTTATGAATGCTAAAGAATTTATATTTGTGTAGTTTTAATTTGATTTGCGCATAATTACATTCATGAGCAGATGTGCAAGTGACTCTCTTCTTCCGATTGAGGTCTATTTTTTATTTTCTTAAAAGGGTGTTGGAATGGGGATAGAGAAGCAGAGGGAGGGGTTGGCATGGGCCACCTTCTGTTCTGCTAAGGAAACAAGTTCTGAAAGCAACTTATATTCAGCCAAAAACTACATGATGCTGCCCAACAGACAAATATGATGTCTAGTGTAGAATGTACCTTGAGTTTAACACTGTTGCTGGTAAGGGACCTCAGAACAGCCAGCCCACAGTCACAGACACGAGGCGTAAGGTCTTCATCAAGCAAAATGTTAGCAGCCTTTAAGTTGCTATGAGCAAGAGGAGGCACACATGCAGTGTGCAAATAGCTGAAAACATGAGAAATCGATCCCATCAAGGCCTTACATAAGAAGAATAACTGGATTTCCTATAATAATAATAAAAAAAACCCACAGGTAATAGTGAACTTGTGGAGATCTCTATATAAATAAAAAATTGATACTCAATAGACACTAAAAACTTACTTCACGGCTCGAGCTACACCAACAGCAATTTGGAGACGGAGGGCCCAGGACAGAGACATGAATGCTTCGCTATGCAAAGCATCATCAAGAGATAAGTTTCTGACATACTCATACACAAGGAGATGCAAACCATGTTCTACACAATATCCAAGAAGTGTTACGATGTTTGGGTGCTTCAAACGGGCTGCATTTCGAATCACTTCTAAGAATTGTTCTTCTTCAACAAGAGACAGTGCTTCTGTATTGATGTCCTTCACAGCAAAAATCTTGCAAAAAGAAAGAACAGTATGTCCAATAAGAACCATTGTTCATTTTACTGTTTTATAACCTACAAGATGGTTTTAAGTTCGAGTTTGTACTTGTCCATTGGGGAATTCTGCTCTGTATACAGTACCAAGGGATCCCTCTCCAAGAAGGCTTTCTTCACTGAAGCTATTTGTTGCTAATCGAAGCTCTGCCACGGTGTAGAGTTGTGCAAAAATTGGGATCTTCAACTTCTTAGAAAAACTTCTTCTAGACACTCTCACGGTTCTTGGGCGAATTGGAGGTAGATGCCTTGGGACAATCATAGGAGGAGAGTTTATACCCAAGATTTGTGGGCTCTCCTCCGGAGCAGTAGAAGAATAATCTATGTCAAAGCATAGAAAAGCACAAATAGTAATCTGTAAGACATACTGCACAAAAGAAACTAAGCAGCATGATAAGTGGATTGATTGCATTAAACTAAATGTGCATAAATATACAGAAACTGTATATTCAGTGAAGTTTTCAGTGACCTTGGTACACTAAGAAGTTTACCTTTCATATTGGGATAAAGTTTGGCTTAATATATATATTCGAAAAATACCAAGAAGTTAAAGAGTGATGGGGAATTTCAGTTGTCATCAATTGTGACTATATCCATCTAACCAAGACAGTAAGATACAGTAATATTCTTCAGTTCATCATTAAATATGGGGAAGTTTTTCCCCGTGTTTCACGTTAGGTGAAGAAGAGTATATGCTTCATATAGGTATAAGATTGGTTGACTAAAAACTTCAACTTAAACAACCAAGGAGAAAAGAAATTCATATTAGAAAACATTAAATGCATACTCATTTTGCACTATAACCACTAATATCATCAGCTAGAATGCACAAAATAAAGTGATGCATATTTTGTATGATGATGTATATACATTGATCTCACCTCTGGCTGTATTGGTTGGAATAGAAGGTTGCGAACTCTCACTGCTCTCCCTGTTTCTGAGTTTTCTTGAACTAGCTAGATGAATACGGACCACAATGACAAGAGCTGCACAGGTTGCCACTAGAGTACCTCCACCAACCATAAAAGCAATTCCACCAGCACCTAATCTTTTCTTTTTGTATCCACTGTCTTTGTGAGAGGGATAGCTCTCAATGGCACTTGATTCACTGGTTGGTGGACTACTAATATTTGGCTCATTGGGCACAAAGTCCAAAGGAAAATTCCAGGGTTTATAGTTCCCTCCTTTCTCGAACCTATTACCCCCAATCCTGTGTACCATGAAGAGCCAAAATAAAGAGTAATGAATCAGTGTTAGGTGGTTAATGCCTGCAAAAAAAAAAAAGCAAACTATGGCAAGGATTTTGCTAGCTTACCATAAATTGTGTATATTTTGAAAATTTTCTGGAATAACACCACTAAAATTGTTGTCTTCTATGTTCCTGGCAACATATGTGGTTTAAAACCAAATAAAACACATTCAAAAAAGTTTAAGATTTGCTATAGAGAAAAACTTACAGATCAGACAGTGGGAGGTCAGACAAAAATGTCACTGATCCAGAAAATCCATTACTCTGCAAAAACCTGCGAATGGACCCAAAACCGGACATGGAACAAACACAATATGAAAACTGCATACAGACAACACGAGTTAAAAATTGAACGAAGAAAAAGAACTTACAATCTTGTAAGATTTGTCAAAGATCCAAATGAACTAGGTAGATCTCCAGTTAAGTTATTGTATGACAAATCCCTGAGACAGCATGGTTAAGATCACTGAGAAGAAAGACGAGAGATATTATGTGATCCTAAACTCTGTCCATAATACCGTAAGAAGACTAACCACCACAGAATCCTATAAACATAGGAGGAAGGTCTAAAAGCAACAGAAGATCATTAATTCACCTACTAGGCATAAATATTATCAGAATTTTGTGAACAAACCAATATTACGTATTGGCTGCACCAATAAATATGGCCTCAAACTCATAGCCAAGACATACTGACAATATTTTAGACCTCTAAGCAAGTGTTTTCCATTAATTGAGAAGAGAAAGTTGAGCAAATATCATACATATCTCTTAGATTCTGCAGGCCGGTGAACATATTCCCAATAGGCCCAGATAACGCATTGTAGCTAAGGTTCCTGCAAGAAATACTCTTTTGAGTTCTGACTCAATAATCAATTTATAGTGAATTCAAGTAACTCACAGATGCCGAAGATTCTTCATGGAAGTTAAGGAGTAGGGAATGTTTTGGCTAAAATTGTTGCATGACAAGTTTCTGCGTTTTTGAAAGAAAGAGAACAAATAAGAAAAAAGATGAGGGTAAATCAGTTTATAGTGTATGGAAGTAACTAGACTGTATAACAGTATCAGTATGAAGTCCATTCTTACAAGTGAGTGACGTTAAGAGGTAAGCTGTATGGAATTTCACCCTGAATGTGATTGGAGCTAAGATCCCTAGCCCAAAGAACCATGTAGAGAAATAAACGGAAGGCAAATCAAAATCTTCATAATTGCAATTTATAAACCAGCAGAACTTACAGCTGCTTCAAACTATGGAGATTGGAGAGCTGGAACCCAAGGCCTCCACTGAGCTCTAGTCCATCAAGTGAACTGCAATGGTGGGAGTAAAGATCAGTTTCTCAAATTGGAGTTAAACATGACAGTAAGGTACATTACCAATGGAGCTATGTGTAGTTAGTTACATATGGATAACCGATGACTGAGAGCATGAAACTCCTTTCCATGATTCTTCACATGGATCCCCACCATTCGATTTCCAGCCCTTGAGCTGTGGTGGGCTGTTTAGGGCTGCATACAGATCTTGAAGAGCTTGGACTGCAATAGTGAGGTAGAAAATTAGTCTCCCAGGGAGTTCTGTCCTACAAAAAAAATAGTAAAAGAATACTATCCCATCTTTTTGCTCATGTCTAGGGCCAAGAACTTGATTGGTCCACTTAATCAACACAATCTGTGTTTTTTCCAATTCCATTCATCGGCCTTGACCCCTCTATGTATATATTATCTGAATTTATGATCAGTGCCTACCATCCATATTATCAACCATCTTCATAGTATCAAAAAAACACTGACTGACACTGCATGAGTCCTTAGACTAGAATTATACTTCATATTCAGGCCAGATCTTCAATATGATGGCAAATTATGCATTGTTACAAATAATTAATCAATGTTGTCAAGAATAGTTATTCACAATTTTATGTATGCACAATCGATGATGATCATCACAATTTTATCGATTAACCACCACTGTAAAAAGATCAAAAAATTCCAGGATTGATAAATGAAATCAAGAATGTCATTGTATTGACTGATTAAAAAAAAATCCTTTGAGACTTCAAGAACTCCCCAAAGAGGAAAAGAGAGGAGAGAATGAAGTACCATCGAGAGGATCAGTATGGGCTGAAGCATGTGAAGCTAGAATTGCCGAGAAAACAAGTACAATGAGATACCACTTAGTCATTTTCGCAAGAAGCAGAGATAAATTCCACTTGGGTCTCTGAAAACAAAGCAAGAAATCGTCACGATAACAATTAAAACCCAAGAAAACAGAGACCTCAAGACATTATATTGATGATGAAGTAATGAAGCAGTAACAGGATAATGTGAAAACCAAGAAAAGTATCTATACTGGGTGACAATCTTCAAGAACAAGTACGCATTGATAGAACACAAAATAGAACACCAAGTTCAATATTTTCAGAGATTAAATCTCTCTCTCTCTCTCTCTCTCTCTCTCGCACACACACACACTCATATATACACAAACACATACAAGCCCAAATTCACAAACTCACTATTATACGTACACCATGTTCAAGAACATAAACAAAAACAAATATTAAAGAACTCTCAAGAATCCCATATACATATAGATGTACATTGTGTTTCCAACAGAGGAATAGGGTTTCGGGTATACCGTACAATAATCTTTCCCCTGAGAGAGAGAGAGAGAGAGAGAGGGTTCTGTTAGTCCTGTGCCTGAAGTGGGTTTTAGAGGAGAGCAGTAAAGAATCATGCTGAGTCATTTGCCACGTCAGAAAAAAACCGTTAGGTAGTTATATATACACGTGCCCCGCTGATGCCTGATGCTCTGCGGGGTGCTTTGTCGTCTGTGGTGCTAACTATTCCCCAGTCTCTGTTCCCCTGCAATCTTCAACGTCCGTTTTCCAATTGAAGTGCCCAAAAAAAAGTTCTTTTTATTTTTTCAAAAAAAAAAAAAAGAATAAGCCCATCTTCGATGAGTAATTCATTTAGAACGGTTAGTGATTGTTCTAATGATTATCGTTCCATTTTAAATTCAAATTTCACTGCCTCCTTAATTATAATAGTGTCTTACCAAAAAATAATTATTTAGCAAAAAGTTTATAGTTGACCGGATTATCAAGTCAATAGTTTTTGTATTGATAAGAGGAAATTATGTCTCTTAAAGGATCGGATTTTAAATGGAATCCAAGTTTGAGTAATCGAATATGAATTAATATTTTTTATCGATAAGTCAAATCCGATTATATTTTACAGATTTAGATTCGAATTTAGATATACATATATTTGATTAAATTATTTATTTATTTTTATATGATTATTAAAGAAATTAAGTGATTATTTAAAGAAATTTAGATATAATTTGTTTAAAATTAATTAATTAAGTTATTCGGAGCAAATTGGATCGAATTTTGAATTGTTGACGAATTTAGATATAAACCACAAAAATAAAACTCGTCATATTATCGGATCAGATTCGGACCAGTCAAACTCCAATTTAACCCGATACGTTGACATGCAAAAAACAGCATAATACAAAATAGCTATCTCTTAATTTTTGTTTACAACCAAAAAATAATAATAATAATAATAATAATAGTGGAAGAATAAAAAAGCAAGTTGTGTCCCTTCAAGTATTTCAATTGTGGGTTGAATTTTAATTTTTTTTTTGTGGAGTAAGGCAAAAAAAAAAAAAAGTATTCCCCCTATAGTAATGGGTCCAAACTCTATCAATTATGTTATTAAGGAAAATACTATTTAGACCTCAATTGAGGATCTAATTTAATACAATCATTGAATTAAAAGTGAATTTCACCTAATATTAAAACTCACAACATTGTTCTTTATATCAAACGAGTCCATATTATGGATCTTAGGGGGGTTTGTAACCTCTCTCAATGTTAAGCTCGTCGTTTTAAAGCAATCAAAATTCTATACTTCCTTGTCTCCAAACATATTTTTAAATTTAGAGCAAAAAAATTATCATAAATACAATGTTAAAAAAGACATGGTAAAATTTATCCATCATGAATATCATAATCCCGACGTGGATGGTATGTTTTTGACCAGATTAAAGAGCGAATTAATCGAAGTGTGTGTAAATTGGTCAGGACACTTTAACCGTTGAACAAAAAAAAACATATCATGACCATCTTAAGTATGTTGTGAAAAATTAAGTGAAAGATAATAATAATATCACCTAGAAGAGAAAGGAGAGGCTTGAATAGGGTTGAACAAACTTTTAGAATAACAAGATACTTAGGCTTGGGTCAATACTCCTCATGGAGGATCACCGTAGTAATACTTTAGGAAAAAGAATGAATATAGAAGAGTATTAGCGAAGATTAAACAAATACCATTACAAATAGAAAGATCGAGATTCAACTGTTGTTGTACTTTGATGAAGAGAAAGATTATGACATTCAATTATTATTGTGTTTTTAATTTTTAACAAAATATGTGATGTTAAAATTTATCTCTTTGATTGGATCGAGTAAGAGATTAATTAAAATACGTGTAAATTGACCCGAATATTTCTAATCATTAAAGAAAAAAAAAACCTCCCGCGACTAGTTTGAATGGGAAGGTTTCCATATCTTAGAATCTGCCCAGTTTAAATGGGTTGAATATCTATTATTCAGAAAAAAAAAATATCAAAAAAAAAACAATATTAGGGTAAATTATAGTGAGACTCCTTGAAGTTTGTCACTTAATCACTTGGACTCCTGAGGTTTGACATATTACACCTAAACCCCTAAAGTTGACGGGTAAGACGGATGCAATGGAACTAATCAAAAGACCTAAATGCCTCTAAGAGCATCTCCATGAGACTAGCTAAATCCTCCCCTTTAGCTATTTTAGATAACTTTTTCTTAAAATATGGCTCCAACAGACTAGCTAAAAGACTATCTAAAATAGATAATCCCTTTTTTGCTAGATAAATGTAGCTAGCCCTATTTATGACTATCTAAAATAGATAATCTCATTTTTATTATATTTGGAGGTATATTTCATATATACATTCAAATTTATCTTTTTTTTTATACTTAGATTTTCAAAAAAAAATTCGGTGGGTATATTTTACTCAATCTTTCTTTCGTTTATATTTTACCCAATCATGTGAGTATTGGTTTACTTGATGGGTTTTGCTTGATTCGGTACGCGTCGGGTTCGTATCAATATTCGTGTTAATAAAAAACTATTTAATTTGACAACAACTAATATAACACTATTTAAAAAATTATAAAAAATTATAAAATTCTTATTTGTTATCTACAATAATCGTTAAATAATTATTTTTCTATCTATAGTACCCATTAATCATGTTATTAGTTGAACCTTAATTTGACTCATTTATTACTCGTGTCAACGAATCGTGTTATTTTCAGGTTCGTTTGGGGTTCGATTAGAGTCGGATTCACCTTCGAGTCAAAAATTGACACTCCGATTGGTTTAATTGTTAATTTGTTTGTATTATTAATCATTAAATTTTTAAATTTTGATGATATGGCATAACGCGACATATGACGTCATCAATATAATGATGATATGGCGTATTAAATAATATTTTAAATTTTATTATTGAAAGTTAGTTGAAGTGGTTAGTTAAAATAAATAGCGTTGTTGAAATGAGTTTAAAAAAATAATTAATTAAAATAAATAATATAATATTTAAATATATTTTAAATAACTACATAGCTCTCTCCTCTTGGAGATGCTCTAACGCTGAGTATATAATCATTCTTGCCTTTTAGTCGTTTCTTAGTGTCAGTAGTGCCTTAAGAGTCAGTTCACATTACATTGTTCGATGAAAAAAGCTTTGGGCCATCTGAAGATTAGCTCCAGCTTCCTATCGAGTTTGTTCTCCTCCAGATGGCGAAAGGTACACTTTTTGATTAGGATTTTCTTAGGAAAAATTAGGGTTTCTTCAAACAAATTAGGGTTTTTTTTTCATTTTTTGTTTTAGTACAGTACACTCCATAAGTAGAATACGAATGGTTCTAGCTCACAATGCTATTGGTTTTAGAATACAAATGGGTTTTTGAGAAATCTGTAGTGTTTACTCAAAAAAAAAAACTGTAGTGAAGAGGTTTTGATTTTTTTTGAAAATTTTATAATGATTAAGGCTTTGTTCTAGAAAAAAAAAATGGATTTTTTTTCGGTTTTGGTTTTACTGATATGGAATCTATATTGATTAGGGCTTTGTTAAAACATATCAAATCATTTTTTTTTGGATTTTAAGAAAATCTCTATATTGATCAGACGTGAGTTGTTCTACATGGGATTTTTTTTTTTTTTTTTTTTGGAGATATCTATTCTCGTTAGAATTGTTGTTCTTCAAGGGTTTTTTTTTCTGAAATATTTGTTCTATTTCATCCTCTATTTTGGTTTCCTTATTCCACTATTTATTTATAATCTAACAAACTGTTTTCATGAAATTATTATTTTGATTTGTTGAATTGTAGGATGGTCAATGTTTGTTACCATGGCTTCGTTGTGCATTACTTAGCAGATCAATTTTTTGTGAAGAATATTGACCCTAATAAGTACTTTTATGTGTGTTGTGAACTAGAATAGTTTGATCAAGAACACTAACAAAAAACTGG
>CM042196.1:3327353-3346830 GCA_023539305.1 Ilex asprella
GAAAGAGTCAAAAACAAACAACCTACTCCCTAGTCAACAGGGATTATATAAAACAGAATATCAAACCTAACAGAAAACTCCTAAAAACTCTACAATGTGAACCTGTTAAGTGATGTGTGTGACATGGCTTTAAAAGATAATCTTTTTGTCATAAGCACTTTTATAACATTGACTTGTTCTATCCCTAGGACCACTCGAGAAATGGGTATAAGAATTGATGAAGATGTTCTTGAGATGTTCAAGTTACATAGCAATTGTGTAGTGATTCTCTTGTTTATCAAAGATGTTCAGTTTCAACAACCATTAGCTGTGCAAGTTCCTAACCCCCAACTATCTTGGAATGAAGTAATGGTGATGAGGAAGAAGTTGGGTTTGAGGATGAGCAGTTACAATTTAGTGATGATGATGATGTGTGGTGTGTGCACACTGAAAGTGATATTAGTTTGAGTGATGTAGAGTTAGGGGATATTGAGAGAGATACAGATGATGTGACAGATGGTGGACCACTGTCAGACTATCAATCAAATAGTAAGGGTGGGCAGCATGTAGATTCTGATGATGAGCTTGAGGGTGACCCATTGGATGCTTCACTTTGTGGTAAAATATTCAATGTCTGGAAAGGTGAAAAAATTGAATTTGAGGCAGGAATGTTATTTCCAAACATCAATGCATTTAGAGATGCATTGAAAGAGTATGTGATTCAAAAGAAATTCCTATTGGTTAGAGATAAAAATGAAAAGAAGAGGGTAACAACACACTGTGGTGTTGATGGATGCTTTTGGAGAATACATGCTTCTCTTTTACTTGATATGCTTACTTACAAGGTAAAGACATAACTTTACCCATAATTATGTTAGGAATTCCAAACCCAAGGAAGCAAATGCTCTGTGGATTGCCAAAAAACTAGCGAATATGTTGAGGGTCAATCCTAACATGACAGTTTCAGGAACGAGGGAAGAGTTGAAAAAGTATGGAGTGCAACCTCCTAGGATGCAATTTTATAAGGCAAGAAAGAAGGCTCTAGAATAGATTCAGGGTAACCATGGCGATTCGTATGGAAGGCTGCCTACATATGCTCATTTGGTGAATCAAACAAACTTGAGTAACATTGTGAAGATCCATTACCAGTTGGATAACTTGACAACTTCTCCATCTTTCAAGAGAATCTTCACTGGCTTCTCTACTCCTAGGCAAGGTTTCATAAGTGGGTGTAGGCCTTTCTTAGGTTTTGATGGGCGCCACTTGAAAGGGCCTTATGGAGGTGTGCTTTTGTCAGCGGTTGGACTAGATGGAAATAATGGTTTGTTTGTAGTTGCATTTGTTATTGTGGAAACAGAGACAAAGTATAGTTGGTGTTTTTTCTTTGAGTGGCTCAGTGAAATGTTAGATGGATTCCCAAAGGTTAAGTCATGGAACTTCATGACTGATAAACATAAGGTTTTTTTTTTTAATATTTCTTTATCAGTTTAATATGTACTTATTGTTCCCTAATGCTTTAAAATGTTTATGCATGTTGGGTTGCAAGGAGGCCATTAATCAAATTGTGCCACATGCCTTTAGTAGACATTGTTGTAGGCCCATTTATAATAATTTTTGGGTAGGCTTCTATGGGATACTTCTAAGGAGCTTATTCTGTTAGGTAGCAAGGGTGTACACTCAGCAAGACTTCAATTCTGCCATGGAGCAAATTAAGGAAGTGAAGCTTAAAGCATTTGCATGGCTTCTAAGGATGCCTACCTCAATGTGGGCAAGGCATGCTTTTGACACTTCTGTGAAAAGTGACCATATGACAAACAATTTGAGTAAGTCATTCAATAACTGGGTTGAGGAGTTAAGGGAAAAACCTATATTAATCTTGCTAGAAAGTCTGAGGGCAAAACTCATGAGTAGATGGTTTGAGGGCAAGACTCCCCGGAAGGCCAAGGAAAAATAGAAGAAGAGAGGCAGATGAAGCTGCCCCATCCTCTCAGTCTAAAAGATCTTGCACTATGCGATGTGTAAATTGCAAAGAGTATGACCATAATAAGAGGACGTGTCAAAGGGGTCCAATTAGGATAAGAAAATGCCAAAGAAAAAGATGGACTTTAGATGTGAGTGTAAACTTATCAAGTGTATTTCGCTTACATGTATGCTTTATTTTTCTTTAATTAAAAACTTGATAATGGTTGTTTGTGGGTTAGATCGGGCTCTAACACTGGGCAACGAAGTGGTGATGGTGTTACTAATAATGCAACAATGGTACACATAGTTGCTTTATTTATGTCAACCTATTATCTATGCTCACAAACGTGTGTGATAGTTCCTAGTTAGGACAGTTTATGCTCAAGAAAATTTAGTGTTGTTGTGTTTGATTATTTTAGTGTTATTGTGTTTGGTTCTTGAAATGACATGGAGGGGCTTTGGTTATTGTTGTTGTGTTGATGTTAGTTTGGTGGGCAAGGATGTGGAACTGGAACTACTGTAGATGGTCCACAAGAAGGTGGAACTAGAGTTGCTGCAAATGGCCCATAAGGAGGTGGGCAAGTAGGTGGAACTGAAACTACTGCAAGTGGTGAGCAAGGAGGTGAAGATGTAACTACTGCTATTGGTCAAATTGTTTCTCAATCTTCTATAGCTAATGCTAATAGAACTGATGCATTTCAGGGATAGTGAAATGACCTTTGGTAAAATTGTTAAATGCATTAAATCACATACATGTTGGAAATGTATTGAATTTGGGAAAGTGTGATCGTAGAATCAAAGTCGTTCAAATGAGAATGTGTCCCAAATGTTCGGTTCAGGAAGGGCATCTCAGCTCCTTGGAAATGCAAGAATGGAAGGTTTGGAAACTATGCTAAGTAAGAAGGTTTGGACATTCGCCTTTATAGTTAATCTTGTATGCTATCAACCAAAATTTAATAAAAGCAAATGATCATATGACTAATATGTTCACATTACTAATACATTTCTCAGGGACGAGGAAAGAAAAAATTATGTCTATGTTCTGATTTTCTGTGCATATGTTTCTAGCTGGGAAAATTGCTTTTGTTGTTGGCATGGTTTAATTTGAGTAGGCAGGGGCTTTTGTTGGCAGTTTATCTTTTGTATGGTTTATTGAAAGTGCTTAGGTGAAAGGCCTGTTTTTTTGGATGCTTGCATATATTTTTGGCTCCTTGCATATTTTGGATGTCTGTGTAGTTTATGTAAATGGAAATTATGTTTAGTTTATAGGGTTTGTATTATAAACATTTTCAGTAATATTTGGATGATAAATAGAAAATATTGCTTAGTGTTTTGCTGAGTTTGTTTTTATAAAATCTCTTTGATATGTAGAGTGGCATCTAATATGGCAACACTACTTTGGCGGATGGTCTAAATCTGATTCAGCAATATGGTTTATGTGGGTATTGAATTTTTATTGAATGTGATTCTCTATCACTTGTTAATTATGTCTTGAGGAAGAGTGGATGTGCTTGGCGTTATTTAAGGTTGCTGGATCAGATTTTGGACTTGTTGCAGAATATGAATTTTCAACAGATGCATATTTTAGAGAGGCCAATGGTGCAGCGGACTGGCTATTTTTTGTTGTGTTTCTGTTAGGCATTTTTGCTTTGGTTTTGTTTCTTGTAAAATTTAGTTTTTTTGTAAATAAATAAAATTAAAAAAATATATATATGCCAGCACTGGTCTCAATAGACAATGCTCCAATACTAATAAGATGAGAAATTGGTGTGGGCAGTATGACCAAGTGCTAGTGGGCCCCATATAAATGGTACATTGGAAAATTAATTTTATATGTTATGATGACTTCATAAAGTTATAATGGCATACATTAACGGATAATGGTGGTAGGATTATGTGTTACACGTGCACAAATTTCAAGGAATCTTGATGTAATATGACCAATCTCAGATGATCTAAGTGATTAAGTGACAAATCTCAAAAATTTTAATTTAATTTACCTTATATTTTATTTGAGCTTGTGACCGATGGTGTTACATATTGATTGTGTGGTATTAAAAATTGTTTAACTCATCAGGATTTATGTTGTATTTAATGGGTTTGTACCGGTTTTAACTAAAATCATATGGATTCTTTAATCAGATAATTTAGAATATTCATATATTTATTTTTTATTTTTAATAATAAAATGTGTTTAAGTCAGTTTACGCATACGTCAACTAATTTTCTTCCTGATCGAATCAAATGTCATATTTACTATTCAAACTCGTTAACATTAAACTTAAACTCACTAATTTTATATCAAAGTGTGAAATTATTGCCAAGGCCTTATTATGATCACCAAAAATAGGACTAGTTTATCCCCAAAAATGCTTTAATTTATACATTCAAATATTAAAAATTTTAATTTATACCTTCAATGTTATTAATTGGTAACAGTATGAACCTGACTCTAACTATATTATAGTTTTTATCATCAACTGAGGCACCTGAATTGAAAATTTTGTGGGTACAGACTTGTAAGTAAGTTAAACGACAATTGGCGTCTCTCTGAGTTGCATATGGTTGAGTTAATTTTTATTTGATTAATAAAATTTTATTTTTGATATATAAAATAATGTCAAATTGATTGTAGACTAAGATCTACGACGATGAATATACATTATTCTCATGTCTGAAGTACTTGTACCTTACGTTCTTGAATTTATGATAGAAAATTAAATAATCGTTTGGGTCAAGTCTATATTCCTATCAATTGATAATGTATAAATTAAAATTTTTAATATTTGAGAAGTCCAAAAAACAGGCCCAGATCCGGTGTTCAGAACTCCATTGTAGTGATTGTGTACTCCACAGACTGTTCTCTCTCTCTCTCTCTCGTCAAGCTCTCATCAATGGCAGAAGATGAAGATTACATGGGCGATCTTTCTCACTTTCTACCCACAGAAACCTCTCTCCCTCCCAAAACTTCTGCTAGAAAGGTGAGTCCTTTTCTACAAAATAGTTAAATACGTATGTTCGTTTTTGCCGTAAATTCTCTAAAGTCAAACCCCCCTTAATTTCTCATTCTTTAAGGTCTGAAATCACGGAACCCTAATCTCCAAATCTTTAAACAAGAAGCCCTAGTCCCAAAGTGGACTAAAATTTTACTGATGGTGGTGACCAATATGTGTGATTATGTGTTCGTGTACACCTATTGTTTCTTTTAACCCTAAAATTTTTCACATTCTTTCAGGTTTCTAGCAGCGAGAGCTTAATATCACAATCTTCAAACAAGAAACCCAAAACTGTAAACTGGCAAGAAGAAAGAAAACTCAAGAGAGAGAAGAAGCAAATTGAAGAGGACCAACTAACCCTTGAAAACCTAGAATCAGCTATTCCACAATCCAATATTGGGTTCAAGATGCTGAAACAGATGGGTTATACTCCTGGATTGGCCCTGGGGAAGGAGGGTGCAGGCCGAATAGAGCCGGTGGGAATTGATATAAGGCGGAGCCGAGCTGGGATAGGAAGGGAAGACCCGAGGAAGGAGAAGATGAGGAGAGAGATAGAGAATGTTGAGAAAAATAGATGGAAGGAGGAGGAGATGATGGCGGATTTTGGGTGTCGGCAAAAAGAACGGTGGAAGGGCAGAAGAATTGTTGTAAATTTCCGGAAGGCGGAGGCGGCGTTGGCACAGTTGGAGAATAGGGAGGTTGTGGAGGCGGAGAAGAACGAGGAGGATGGTGAGGAGGAAGAGGAGGAAGAAGAGGAAGAAATTACAGAGGAGGTATTATTTTTCAAGTGTTTTGACAATATAAATATATGTTTGTATCTTTATGGTTTTGTTATTGTACAATTGATTCGTGCATATTGTGCATTGAGTTGTGAACCTGTTTCAGTTTTTTTGATGTGCTTTGCTGGTTAACATAGAAAATTAGGCTGAAAGTGGATGCCATTTTGATTTATTTAGCCTCTGGCGGTTGGGAATGAAATTTGGTTTCATTAATGCTTGCCTCAAATTGAATTGTGGCTGTTGTTGATAAAGTCTAGCGTCTGGCTGTTATTAATTATTGTGTGTTGATTTTAGTATGAAAAATTGCACTCTGGGACTGTGTGCAATTCTGTTTTGGTGTGAAAACAGGAATGCTGTAAATCCTTGTATAATGGAATTGTTTGCATTTTTATGAACTAAGCTGTATGTCAATTCTCGTTTTGTCTAACATTTAGCATGGAGATTGTGAATCGGAAACTTTACTGAAATGTAGCTGCTGAAATAGAATCAAATTACGCCTATGATTCTATGAATAAGAATCGGTAATTGGTTTCCTCTTTTTGCACAAAATGATGTTGCAAATTGGTGCTTCTCTGTTTAAAAGGATCCAACGCTTCTGCAGGAAAATTTAAAATTCTATTTTAATCAACAAAATCAATTTTGCCATGTATATATGCGAAGAATTGGTCATTGTACTCTGCCTTTATTATATCTGGTGAATAAAATTAAAGTTAGACTGGAATTGTGTAAATTCTGTTTTGGCTTGAGAATGTGGATTTCACTGTTTTATTAATTGAAACAAAATTGAATTGAGGGTATAAGATGTGAGCAATGGACTGTAAACAGTATGTAGTTTTTCACCTGTTTTTCAGCAGCTAACATTGGGCATTGCTGTCTTTGACCTGTGATCATAATACACGGAAGTACTTTAATTGTTGAAATGGAATGGACAGAGCTTCTTATTTGATTTCTTAATCATATTTTAATTTCCTGGTGCTGGGGTATGGCTTGGATAATTAAATTGTTGTACAGTGCCACTAAGGGTCTATAAAGAATAGCTAGAATGGGCTTTTAACTTATCCACCAATAATGGAACTCCGGAGGAATTGTTGGTGGTACTGTTTCATCTTGCGATGAGAGAGAGTAGCCACAATGGCTTCGTACCTTTGTTATGGATCTATTTGGCAAACCTCAGAACTAGGCAAACTGAGGGCAAGGCTAACTAGTTTTATGCTTATCATGGTTTGGTAAAGTCAACAGTGCAAAATTAGTTCAAGTATGCCCTCCAGGTAAAGACCCAATCTCTTTTTAGACCAGCTCAATGTGGTTTTCCTATGATTCAGATTTACTTAATGGGCAGAGACATGGATTAAACTATTAAATCAATTCGAGATACCCGAACACCTTTTTTCTTTCTCTTCTAGGCTGTAGTGTTATAGTATAGTTTTTCAATAATCCACGATCAGACTTTTCTTTATACGATTCGTCAGCTAGAACAGCCTTGGATTATTTTTTATGTATGTCACTTGAAAAAATTCTGGATTTTATGGTGTGTGTTGGTCTCATGGCCATAGTGGGCCAATTTATGATATGGACAGAAATCAATTTTCAGATAGGAGACAGGAGGAATTATATGTACTTAACCAAGTGGTTTGTGGTGTTTCTATTCTGATACGATGTTTAAGTGTCATGTGTGTGCCTTCATTCGCTTTTTCTAACGATTCGTTAAGCAGGTCTCTCCCCTCTGATTCTCTTATAAATAAAACATGATGCTTGGGTCTGGTTTGTTTATTTTGTGCAAAGTGGTTGTTTCTGAAGGGCTGCCTCTTTAATTTTTTTTTTTTTATAGTGGAGCAACTACCTTGCTGCTGCATTGTTGTCAGAGTTTGAGTCATTATCGTCTCCTCCCCTTCTTTTTGGGACATCCATGGTATAAAAGATATTTTTTTTTTTTTAACCCTTACGATGATATGGTTTGTGTTTTCTTGATTTCTATCTTTTTGTTGTCTCTGGCTTTAGAATGTTCTGGCCCTCTGATAATAGATTAGAGTGTGTATGCTAGCAGGGACTGGTTCAACTGACAATCTAATATCATGAGCTTGTGCTTTATATGGCACGTAAGCTAAATCTTGTCTGAAGCTCTTTATATGCCATGAAGCAGGGACGAGTGAATATACATAGAGAAGGGCACAGCCCATATACCAATATAGAATAAAACAATTTAACAATATTTAATGGAATGAAAATTTTAAGGAATCTTTTTCTTAAGCTAATTAAATTGAACACCTGAATTTTGGTTTCTCTAGCTAGTAGCAGATCATTGTGGAGTGATGATTTCTTTTTCTTTTTTCTTTTTTTTTTGATGCAGGATTTGCAAGCTATATTGACGAAGCTGAGAGATGAATATCACTACTGTCTCTTCTGTGGATGTCAGGTATGTGGGAGTCTGTTAAAATTTACTATATTGTGCAATATGCCTAAGCAGAAAGTGTGAAGTCAGAATGTTGAATGTTAGAACCTAGATGGCGCTATTAGTTTTGTTCATCTCCCCAGGCCCCCCTACCCCTCCTCCTCCTCCTTCTCCTCCCTCTTATTCTGTAAATCATGTCTTATTTTGTTTATTTTGTATTCCTCCAGTATGAATCAATGGATTTACTCTTGTCCAACTGCCCGGGAACAAATGAAGATGACCACTAGGTTCAACTTCTTAATGCAAAAGTCCCAAATGCTTATTGGCTCAAGAACAATAACTTGCAGAAGGAACTAAAACTAATCATCCGATGGGCTTTGTGGAACATTCTTGCATACTCCTTTCACATATCAAAATTGGCAATGCCTCTTTGGTGAGAATACAAGTGAGGAGCTGGAGGGCAAATTCTTTCAAATGCAATCAGATCAAGGTTGCTTTTAAAGTGGGCATGAGCACAAATCTGAATTGTTTCCCATGTTTGGTATCAGAGAACATGTATTGTGAAGTTACAGTGCTCATATAAACTCGGCACCGTGAGTTACTAGGTCTTAATGTGAGCTCAAGCAGTCATTGCTCGATTGTTTCACATCGATTTACTATAATTGGAACTGCATTGGTGAGGTTCCAGTGTTGTATCTTAGTGTTAAACTTTCTTATGCTGGTTGGTGTAAATTAAACATTGATAACTTCATGGAAAAAGCAGCAGTTTTTTGGATCTTGCAATAACCTGTTATAAGTTGTTCAAAAAAAAAAAAAAACCTGTTATTAGGGCTTGCACTCCTTGTAGTGCATGGCATGTTCGAATTTGATCGCTTTATGGATTTAAAATAATCTTATTTATAAACATGTCTCACAATTAGAATGATATTAATCCACATTGAAACAAGATCATCTATACCTGAACCAGAGAAGCGCAGGGGGAGGGTGGGGGGGGTGGGGGGAAGGCAGTTCGACTTCAGGCCAAGAAGGGCAGGGGAAGGGAGGTTCTTACATAGAATCTCCGAGTGTTCATGAAACAAAATTTTTGAACAAGTCATATAAAAACAAACAGTAGCCACATATTGGTTATCTATAGACAAGGCTAATACCCTGTTCATCAGTCAAACAAAAGCACAAAACACACATCAAAAATCATCTTAGGTTTATCCCAAAGATGATGACCGCAGTCAGTCAACTAGTTGCTAAGCAGACATTGGCACAAGTCACCATAAGAGACCGTAAAACCAGAGAAAACTGGAGAGAATTCACAGGGACCAGGGCATGTTCTGAACAGAGGAGTCATAAGCCCTAGAGTGCTCAACTTCCAGGTAGAGTCTTCCACTTTGCTGAGCCATCTCGAGCTCTTCAGAATAGTGAGTGCTAGCAGTGTTTGAAATTTGACCACGACCCAGATCAGGAGGCATGCCATGTGAACTGCTACAAGCTTCATTGCCCTTGAAACCCCAAGAGGTGCTTGGAAATTGATTGATGGCCGCACCATTCGTAACTGCCGAATGGACAATGGGCATGCCATTCGCATTCAGAAAGTTATTTGCCCCAAGACTCGCGGGTCGGTTAATTGAGCCCCAGGGCTGATTTGACAGAAGAGAGAGAGCACAGCTCGAATCTGATGCTCCAGTGAAACATCCTCCTAGAGGAATGTTATTACAAGGATATCCAGTCCTAGATGAAGATCCTTGCAGCAAAAGGTCAGGTGGAGGATTTTCTGAGTTGCTCTGCCATGCAGGTGGAAGAAACTTCTCTGTTGAAGTGAGTTGATTGCCAGAAATGCGATCAGCTGTTCTTGTAGCTTGCCATGGATCCCTCCCTGTAACTTTTGGATAGGTGGTGAAGTCCATCAAAAAGCCTCCACCAGCTCTGCTGTTGTTTTCTGCCATTGTGGTCATTAAAATGCACTACTCAAATTCAGCAGAAACTATAGTAAACGCAAAAGACAGGTTATTTACGACAGTTCTAATAGGTCAAGAAGAACTTCAAAGGAATTTTAGTGTGATGTTTAACCAAAGATAGAGGAAGCAAAGCTTCCATAGTGGGAGGACAGTAAAGATCCAGATGGTGGTTTCCTGCGTCGCTCATTATGGCCAGCCAGGCGTCTACGACAACTTCTTTTTCCTTGGTCAAATTCAGGCAGCAGATGGAACCTGGCACGGGTTACACAAGAGTAACATATTAATTACAAATAAAAAATAAAAAAAAATGGATGTCACAACACCTTGTCGTCATTATAGTGATCAAAATGCATTTTAAGACAACCAAAACAGAGTGCAACAGCAACATATCAAGTTTTATGTAGTTCTGCAATTCAACCATGTCTGAAATGAAATGCAGGTGGTGGTTCCCATTTCAATTAGCAATTGGGGCTACAAACTTCAAGTGTTCCCACATGATAAACTTTGAATAAGAGGAGACCATAGTAAAGAAATGAGAGGGAATTGGCAACACCTATATGCAGGAGGGCCTAGACCCACAGACCAAACATCTAGACGGGGTCCAGTCTTGGGGTTTTGCATAAAGAATGACACCCATCTGTATAGGGGGGAACACAAAGAGACCCTACAAACTTCGTAATTGAGATAAATGCACATCCCTTAATTAGGGGAACTAGAATATGGAAATTCAGCTTATCAGTCACAGGATCTTGTCTTATCTTTGACACACTTCCTCAACTTGGGCACGAAATATGGAAGAGAATGGACCTAACTTGAAATGAAGAAAGAAATAGTTGTCAAAACTATAGCTTTGATTAAGTGCACAAAATGATATTCATGCAAATATAAAGAGATTCAAATGTGCACGTGAAATGAACATCATGCAAATACAAAAGGAATGACATGAATGTTAGGCAATTCAAAGTATATACAAGTCCATAGAATGAAAATATGCATATATGAGAAAGAATGATACAAGAAATGACACTTCATACAACCTTGAATTAGGAATAATTTGGGATAATAGGGAATGACACTCAATAGAACACAATGGAAAAACAAGATTCTTGTAACCAATCCCAAATAATTGGGAGTAAGGGTTTGTTGAGTTGAGTTTGAGGGAATGGGCCGAATTGACACATATGGGCATAGTTGAAAAGAAGTTAAGAAACTTCCTCGAATCTTGTTTGAAATAGTAGATGGTTCATAATCACTAGACCCAAAAGTCCAATGATCAGCAGCGAATGGTATCGATGCCCACTAGTCCATCAGCCATATCTGCTACTACCAATAACCTGTACTTAAAGATACGATATAACATAAAATCCGTGCATCATAAAAATCGATCACACTATCTCAAACAACAATTTTCTTTCCTTACCTTTCTTTAATTACATAATTTGAAATTAATTGCTGCCCATTATTTTTTAAAACAAAAATCGACAAAATTTTCTCAAAATACATGAACTCAAAAAAATATCAACATTTGTACACTATCGTATACGAAGAATGTTCAAAATAAAATTTTATTGACTCACAAATTAATCAAAAATTAAATGATTCAACTTTTGATTGGGTGATGTGATAGAAATGAACAAGAATAATATGTGGATATAAATTCAAATGCTTAGATCCCTTACTATATAGATTGTTTGTCAAGGCCAAATAATAGGTCGGAATTGGGACTATAGTATGGGTATATCGGGAATTTTTAATGTATATTTGGTGTATGAGTTTTATCCGGATTGGCTCCAACATTTAACTAGGATTAGATTTAGGGTCCTCACCAAGGTCTTCAACTATGGCCTATAAATATTTTGTAACCTTTTGAGGATTCTCATATAGTAGAATCAGCTTCTCCCATGGACGTATGAAGAATTCTACCGAACCATGTAACCTTGTGTTTATCATTCTTGATTTTCTTTCTTGCTTGACTGTTCACGGCACTACATGTTCACAACAAATCCAACACTGGCCAATGAGAAGGGCAAAAATAGGGTTATATTGGATAGGGTGAGAAGCATAATTGGAAGAAAAAAAATAGCTGGCAAATATGAAGATTCGAAACCTATTTTATGAGAATTCTAGAATAAAGCAAGAAGTATAACGTAAGTAGGAAAAAGAACCCTAAATCCTAAACTCTAAATATTATTGTTGGACGATGTGAAAAGTGAAAAGTGGGACAAAACTCAAAAGCAACAAACTTTTCTCCGTCACTTTCTTCTCTCTCTTTTCATTTTCTCTTTCCCCTCCCTCGACTCATACCCACTGTGTGACAGAATCACCTTTTCATTGTCACTCTCTGTTTTTTTGTTTTCTATAAAATGTATAATCAAGGGAAACAAGACAACAATGAAAAAGAAGAAGAAACAGTTAACAAGACAGCTGTGGCAAATAGCCAATGAGAAAGACTTCAGAGATGATGACCTAAAGATAATGATGATATTACGAATAAGATCAAAGTGACTAACAGCATCTACAATCCTTACCCAAACTCTTACTCAAATTTAAATTCGAGTAAACAGGCTAAAAACAACCTCTAATTCTTTACTCAAACCCATATCAAATCAAGGGAGACTCAAATTTTTACTCAAATCAAGGATTCTAAAATCTTTACTCAAATCTTGTATGGTCAGATTTTACCTTCCCTTAAAGATTCAGTGGACATATTCTATACTACCTTTGAGTTTTTCCATTGGAGTGATTTGATACAAATCAAGTTTTTTACTCAAATTTGAGCAAAAATTCGAGTAAAGGCTGGAGAAGGCCTAATGTGCTGGAAAAAGGCTTCAACGAACAATCAGATGACAACAATAGGTGCCAAAAGCAGCAGATCCAGGAGTACGATTATAGGAAATTGATCAAACCTGTATCAACAATCAGAAGGACAGAGGACAAAACTGGTACCATGATTTTTTGCTTGGATAAAATTTTTGGTGACTATTTACGAGTCTACCGGATCGAAAAGGAAATTCAATCAGCATGAGAGGTGTTGGACTGCATTACTTGTAATAAATCAATGGAAACATTCATGTTACCTACTGGAAAAGAAAAAAGAGCAAAAGAACGAACACTGAAGGATCGTTGGCTCAGATACCATGGTAGATTTACAATAGAAAGAGACAAGAGGAGGAATTAGAGATAAGTGTGGTTCAGCCTAATGGCTTACAATCACAGACCAAATACCAGAAGATTATTTATTCTAAGTGATTTGCATACATGAATGACACCAATTTATGTAAGATGGAAGATAAACAAATTCCACAAACTTGGGGATCAAGAGAAATGCACAGCAAACAATTATTGGATTTGGATAAACATGAACCTGAAAATTAATCTCATCAATCAAGAATCTTGTCTGCAGCATATCCCCGGGAGAGAATCAACGAGAAAAAGGTGCAGTAGTCAGTTTACTCTAAACAAAAAACTGATATGCCTTTGTCCATTGCATACTGCTGGTGTGCTCCCGTCCATTGTTTATGATGACATATTTTCTTGGCCGGTCAATTCAAACATAAACCAGGAACAAACAACCGGCATGCATGTGTCAGTTACTAATTAGTATCTACCAAAATAAAGTTGTTCAACTAGGACATTCTTAAATCAATCAGGGAATCCTTATTTGCCAAAGGCCAACCTGTAAAGCCACCCATTGGCATTCCCAACGAACGTTGTCTTGTTCATCAACATGGTTCCTTCTATTTTTTATAGCTGGCATATCAATCTTAGCTTCGGCACAGTGACTAAAACAGCATCCTCCATTTTCCAAGAGCTCATGACGTTTTTCTTGGATGATGAAAAGAAAAGAGGAAACTCCATTGTGCATCCAACAGGCATGTAATACAAGCCCCATTTGACTATTCATAGCATTAGGAGCTGCAAGCTAGGTTGTTCATGAATAATGTGTTGTTTTCAATCTTCTGGTCACGTATACAGCAAATATCAACGTTATGTTTGGGCCTTAAAACTAATGTGCCTAAGGAAGCTCGCTTCTGCAGCCCATGACAAAATTGATAAGTACCTCTTAACATAGAAACACAAAGACGTACAAATAGCCAGGAACACTCCAAGTTACAATCATCCCAAAACAAATTTCCCTAACTCAACCTGTTAGAGCATTAGGGAAACACTACAAGAGTAGGAGTATGCCCAGTGCTGCTTTACCATGGAAAATCTTGAGGAAACGGGAGAAAATGTTGATGTCTCATTATACTAGGAATAATAGTGTAAGACTCTTTTCATTGTATATGTAATTAAAAGGTTAGAATCTTACTAAATTACCATGTTGGCCTAAAAATCACGGTTACCCGTTCTCTACTAATATTTGCAAAGCTTCCCCTGCATTTTGTTTGCATCTGTCAAACGCCAAAACTACTACCCTGATAAGCAGGGCAACAAAGAGAAGAAATGGATTCCATCAATATAAGTACCATGGTTATACAATTTATTATAAGAATAAATTCAACTATAGCTCTGCCAACAAAGACCAAAAAATAATAGGCAAATTTTCATCCACACAACTAGAGATATGCCTAACTTCAGTGACACTCCTTATCTTTTCTAAACTTTCACCGACATCCTTGTTGATGTTTGTCAAATAACAAACTAACGAAAATACACATTTTACCAATTCATCCCCACCTTTATACTATTTTTCATATTAAGTGTCTTCATATATACATATATATATATAATAAAATACAATGCAATTCAAATTTCAAAACATAAACAAAATGACTTTTACTTTTCACGGTTGAGATCTATTTAAATTTTTCTTTAAAGTTAATCCAACAACTAATATTAACACTCCAAATTTAATCGAAAAAATAGACTTATAAAAGTGTGTTTTGATTAACTTTTTAACAACACTTCTAAGATTTATAACTTTTCATAAGTGCTTTTAAAAAAAAAAAGTAGTAATTAGAATTGTCCCACCGCCACAACTACCCCCACCCCCATTGCTCCACCACCACTGCCACTGCCACCACCACCTTAGCTTCAACAACCACCACCACTACCACACTCGCCGCCCCACCACCACCATCACTACCCACACCGTCCCACCACTACCATCCCGTCACCATCTCTCATTATCACCATTGTCGCCCACCATCACTACCACCGTTCGCCCCATTTACAACCGGTGCTCAAATTCCTTTCTCTTTCTTCTATCTTTGCAATTTGATTTTGAGTGTAAATACAAATATGTTTATTGTTGACCATTTTTTTATTACTCCGTACCTCCGCACCTTCAGGTACGAAAAATAACTAGTGTATATATATATATATATGAAGACAGGGGTGATGCTGAAGTTAGGCCTATCTAGAAGGGTGTGGATGAAGTTTACCCAAAAAAAAAATACACCACTCCACCGACAGCAATATGAAATTCACAGACATCAATCAGTCCCCAAATAGAAGACAAACAGTAAGTAGCAAAAACACACGTCACTAAACCTGAGAACCCCAACCACCAAACAAATAAACAAGAATTTTAACAGTCCCCCACCAAGAATCTAGTCCACCATAATCCTCCAAATTACAATTACCAACAAAAAAAGGCCCCTTCAACATTAAACAAACAAAAACTAGAACACAAAAACCTAGCAATCAAACTAATAAAAAATTAGACTTCCATCAAAAACAACACCTAACCAACAAAACAAACTATATACATATACTACCAATAAAAAAGCCCCTTAAACATTAAAGAACCAAAACTTGAACACAGCAACCTATTAATTAAACAAATAAAAAATTAGACTTCCATCATAAACAACACCTAATTCATTACTGCATCAAATTAACAAAACAACTGTGTGTGTGTGTAGATAAAGTGTCTAATATGGACAAATATATAAACAAATAAACATGTGCTTAGATAAAAAATAAAGGAAAATCTAAGCTGACCTGCTACACTGCTGGCAAAATCTCTGCTCAAGGCCTGCTACAATGACCTTAGGTGACTTGGAGTGCATACCACAGACTTTGTGCCTGGAATAGTAAGTCTTGGCATCACTCAGATCTAAGCTACACCCTTCAACCTGACACCTTGGTGGTTGTCCACCCTGCACCACGCCACTCTTCCCCTTCCTGGCCGGCGCCGGAGGTGGCAGACCACCTCCGGCAGATGACCCAGCACCGGATTTCGCCGGAACTCCAGCACCCACATCCTCATAGTAAATTTTCTGGCCAAACTTCAACCCATGGAGTGAGTCAGATGAGTTTGAAGAAGAAGAAGATGATGAAGAGCTCCAACCCAGTTCCATTTATGGTGTCTAGAGCTCAGTCATGACGGCTTTGTCGGTCAAATCATGATAGAGGGTGCGATCATATATTTATAGGCCCATGTGAGAGAGAAAGTTGGGGTTTTTTGGGTAACAGTGGTTCTGGTTGTGAATTCTTTTGGAGGTAACCTTGGTGGGGGTACGTGTACTGTGTAAAAAGAGCGAGAAAGACCTGACAACGGGCCAACATGCCAGCTGCCAGCTTGGGGGGTTGTGTAGAACTCTGAAACTCCGAGAGACCCTCAAATAATGGAGAGAGAAACAGAGAGATGACTAAGAGAGAGAGAGAGAGAGTGCTTTTTTGGGAGTTCAGAGATGCTATACAAAACTCCTTCGGGTTCCTAACTCAATTTAAACCTTTGAGCACTGTCCTGTGTCTCTCTCTCTCTCTCTTTCTCTCTCTAGATGTATAAATTAGGTACTGCGTTTCAAAAAAACCAATTGTACTGGAAACTTTTGATGCAACTAATGATTAGAACAGTTCTTATTAGTGGAAAATCTTGAGAGTACATGTCTTGCCCACCACTCTAATCTTCGTAAATTTCGGGGTATGTTAATAGTAAACTCATGTGAATGTCATATTCGAATACTTTATATTTAATGTTTATTTCAACTATTACTTAATTTTAATTCTACATGTGTAAACCATTTTATCATATAATTTGATTTTCTCTTTTGACCGGATCGAAAATAATGTGTTTGAATGGATACATATTTTTTAGTTCATATAAAAATTTATTAACTTTGTTTTAAATTCAAATTCATTTTTTTTTTCAACGATTAGAAGTATTTGGAACTACTTACACGCACTTTCACTAATCTCTTATCTGGTTCGATTAAAAACAAATCATTCATGTCTGGGACTAGGATATTCATGAAAGATAATTTTTTTATGATTTAGTCTCAATGAGTTGTTAATATTCGAACTCAAAATATTTGAATGTACGGCTCATTCCTAGTACTATTTGGACTAGCTCTTAAAATTAAATCTAATTAATATATGGTGAAAAATTAGTCCACTTTATGAAATGAAGTGAACTATTGAAGGGTATTTCCATCATTTGATAGCCTCAAATGTGGTAGTTAAAGAATAGACAGTTGACAAGGTCTCCACATTAAAATATAAGTTTAGAGTAATGGTACTTATATATAATTTATTGCATTTATTAGACTAGTATTAAATTTCAATGTTAAATAAGGTCGGCTTCTAATACAATAATTATAATTTATTAGCTAAGCAAATTAAATCTAAATAAAATTCTTCTAAGCTGTAATATGATTTTATACATGGGAAGATTACAACTTCAAGTAAAATCACACACAAAAAAAGGTTATTTTCTTGGTACTTGTCTCCACTTCAATTTGACTAAAATTCATCAACCTCATAATAAACTTTATCATAGGCTTGGTACCCTTCACTAAGTCACCATTGGAGTAAAATAATATATTTTTTTTCTTAGGCATAATGGAGAATTAGAACTTATCTTGTTAACACATTTGATTCAAAACCATTTAACAATACACAAAGTCTTGTATGAAAGAATCAAAGAAATGACAAAGGTGGTTTTTTTTTTCTTACAGAGTGTTCAGACTTGTGTCGACTATTCTTTTAATCTCTAATACTGATTATCCTAATCCAAGCAAGTTTAAAACATGTTCCATTCAGAATAAAAATGGTTGATCCTTAGGTGGTATGAAAAAGGTTCAACTAGAGGTCTCTATGTTATCAAAAGTCAGGCTCAATCACTGAACCACTTCTTACAGTTTAAAATAGGGAAAAAGAGAAAAATCACACAATCAAAAAAAAAATTGAGAGGTTTGCCAAAACCTTTTTGAGATCCAATTCTCAAATTATATAAAAAAAAATTGGTACTTTTTTTTTTTAAAGCACTGAAAAAAAAAGTTGGATTGATTCTGTATGATACCATGTCGAATCATCTAGTTCCATTGAATATTATGAAATTTAAGATCCATAAAATGTTATATATACCAATTTAAAAGGTATTATTATAACGACCTAGTATTCTATCACGTAAAGAAATTTGTCACATAGGTTTGTTGACCAAAAATTGACAGCAAACCCTCACTAGTAATGGTTAAAGTATTTGGTGCATCTTCCCCTTAGCAGTTTCTACAGTAGAGCAGGTAATGAGGTTGGGCAACCACGACCCCTCCCCAAAACAACCCTCTCCCCACCTTCCCCCTCACCCAACCTACCATGCATTTATTTGTAGCTAACAAAGCCCTGTGGCCTAATAATGCCTTGACTTTTCACAAGACAACTTGTGAAAGGATGATATTGAAGGTATTTTTTTTTGGGCTAATTTCATTTTGTACCTTGAAATATATTTTGATTCTTAATTTATATTCTTGAACATTCAAAATATTAATTTATATCCTTAATATTATAAATTGGTAATAATAAAACATTGACCTAGACTATTGTTCAATTTTTCGTTTTAATTTGAAACATGTGAGGTGCAAGTGCTATGGACATGAAGATGAAGTATGTTGATCACTGTAGTTCTTTGTCTACAATCAATTTGACACCGTTTTGTGTATCTAAAATAGGAATTTGTTAATCCGATAGAGCTTACCTCTATCATATGTAATTCATAGGAGGCATCAACGGTCTGTGAATTTACACATAAGTGTATGTCCGAAGCAGTTGTAACTCGCGTGTTTTAATTTATGACGAAAAATTGAAAGTGCAGTCTAAACCAGATCTAATTGCTACTAATTCGTAAACATTGAGAGTACAAATTGAGAATCAAACATCTTTTAGGGTGTAAAGTAACATTCTTAACACACACCTCAACTAATCATTTCTCAGATTCTGTCAAAGTCAGATCATCCATGTCGGGACTAAGATATTTATTAGAGAAAAATCTTTCATGAAAAGACCTCAAAAAATTATCAAAATTCAAACTCATAACATCTAGATTTAAAATTCATTCTTATTATCACTTGAGTCATTGTTCAAGTTTAACTGACTTGTGATTATTTATGAATGTGACTATATCTCATATGCAAGTACATTTATTATGACTTAACATGTAATGGTTGGGACGTAAATTAATGTATAATGTTTGTGATT
>CM042196.1:3406830-3422427 GCA_023539305.1 Ilex asprella
CATAGAGGTTCGTTAGGATGACAAATTTGTTCGCTTGAGTTGTCCTTCAAAGGAGACAAGGATGACACTTGACATTAGGGATGTCAGTTAATCGAAGCGGGGGCGGAGAGTGTAGTCTCTATTCCCCTACTTGCTTAAAAAAAATTCGTTTAAATCCGGTTCACCCTCGTTAACGGGTATAATTTTTATTCTCATCTCTGTCTGAGGATAAATTTTTAATCCCCGTCCCTATTTCTCCGTATCCGCCCAAGTCCAAGCCAACATAATGATCATAACTCATGCTCAGAACCAGTATTACACCAAGCATGCATCACATACACATTTATTTAAAGCTATTCCATCTATATGACAAGGTTATGCAGGACGGTTGATCAGGAAATTAAGTGACTGTTATCCACTTTAAGAAATCCTATTGATAAAAAATAGTATACTGTAATCCTCAGGCATTTTTAGCTTGCGATTATCCTGAACCTTTTTTTGCAGCAAATTTGATGTTATTTCATAGTATTTCCTTGCATTACACTAATCTTGAAGTTATGAGCATGCATGGACGAGACCAGTGTATGTAACTACCATCGAGAGAAAAAAATCAAGATTTGCATCACAAACAGTTCAAGAGCTACAAATAAAAAAGCAGTAGAAAAAATTTCGCCACTAAACTCCATTCTATTAAAAATTGTGAGTATTTATATATATATTGGGTAGTGGGGGTGGGGCGGGATAAAGATAAATCTATTCCCGTCTCCATTCTCGCACGGATTTATACAGGTATCCTTATATATGTCTACCGTATAATACGTATAGTTCGTTTCCGGTTCAAATGAAACTGATTTAGACAAATATTCTTTTTTTTTCCGGTCTACTGCCATCCTTACATGATGCTGATATGGCTACTGTTTCTTTTATTAGGAAACATTCCTGTTCAGTGTTTTATTTTCCAATGCACCCAAAAAAAAAAAAAACTTGTCTAATTATCTGTTAATGCATTTGAGGGGCTAAATTGGCACAGTTGGGATAATTTAGGGGTTATTTATGTAGTTTACTCTTGAAAATGGTACCAAGATTTTCTATATATTGTACCTTCCAAATCTCCCTCTCTAGTCTCTTCTCCTCGAGGGTCTGTATATACACACACACGCCTCTGTCTCCCTTCAACAAACGTTGACGCTTCGAAATCTCTCTCTCTCTCTCTCTCCATATATATATATATATATATATATGTGTGTGTGTATTAAAACGAAGCAATCTTGACGAGACTTATTTGCATTGGAACCGTTCTCTACACAGTCTTCTCTGTTTTCTAGGGTTTCCATTTTACACAGAAAATCTGGTTGGGGCGGCGCAATTTGTGTATGGACTATCGAGTAATCGACAGCAGCGGTGAGTTCTCAATCATCCCAAAGCTATGTCTTTGTAGATAAGCAATACATTGTGTATAGTGCGGTGTAATTCTTTGTGAATCTTTGCAAGGGCTCTTATGTGTTTGTTTCTAGGTTTTAGGGTTTGAATAATGTGAAAATGAACTACTGCGAAGATTGAGTCTATAGATTGTGGATTTCCTAGAATTGTTCTTGTTTTCCTTTCTTTACTATATCAGAGTTGGGACCAGAAGTAATATTTGGATCATGGATCAACCAGGGTCTGTGTATCATAATGTGAGTTGGGTAATACAGTAATAGTTCATTTAGAAAGAAAAAAAGCGTCTTTACTTTTTACTGGAGTCTGCATTTTGGGTTTATAGTTTGTTCACTATGCTGGTTAGATAGAAATTTATTCAAGGTCTTTAGTTAGGATTGAGAAATTTTGAGGAATGTATCATCTGTTTACAACAAAAAATCAGTAGGTATGTTTGATTATTTGTCTCAATTAAATGTTTATAAAGTTGGTTAATGGGCATTTGATATAGGTGCTTTGCTGCCACCTACACAATCAAATAGTTCATAAAAAACCATAATGGCATTTTTATTTGACACACTTTTTTTTTTTTTGCCTTTTCCTGTTCAGACAAAAGTTTCATGATAGCAGATACTCTCTTGAATTTCTCTTAGATTCAAACTCCTGTATTTGGTTGCTTCTATTTCCTAAAGCATCTATGTAAAGAAAGTCAAGGACCCAGGACAATGGCAAAATATCAGAAATGATCAATCTGTTTTCCAAGCATTGTGAAATTTCCTCTTTAGCTTCAGTTACATGTAAAGACAACTTGTAAACTTTATATTGACCATCCTTCATTGGTTGTCCACATATTCCAACCTTTCATCAATTAGATCTTATGGTACCGAAGGGAACTCTATTTTTATTATTTTTACTTAGATTATGATAAACTAACTAATTGTTTGCGGATAGACTAACTACGTCGTGGATGCCTTGAGTAGGAAGGCAGAGCGTCAGTATTTAATTGTGTGGCAGTGGCAGCCACAATCAGGAACTTAAAAGTGGAATGTATTTTTTTAATAGAACATTTTTTACATTCTTGCCTCGTGAGGTGTACTAATGATATTCTCACTCAATGAAATTTTTATCCTCTGCTTGTCTACTAAAAATGCCACTTGTGCGAGTTCATTGTGCTTCGATTTTTTTTTGTTGATGTCGGCGTTGGCATGTCTTCTTTTTATTCCAGAACCCAAAGCATGTTAGCCGTAAGGTGGAAGTTTATTTCTTTCTACATGAGATTTCATTTCAAGTTCCTGATTGCTGCTCATTTTGCACATTTTTGCGAAGTCAACCCCAACTCATGGGGTTAAGGCTTGAGTTAAGATGAGGTAGTTGGTAAGGAACTTCATGTTATTGTATCCAGTGAGGTTATCATGATTGAAATAAATGCAGGTACTGATGATGATCTTCCTCCATCACATTATAATACAGTTTCACGAGGGGACCGTATTTCAGGAAATGGAAGATCTGTTGTAAATTCAGCTCCACACACTAGGATGCATGGTGACATGGAGCTCCAAATTCACAAAATTGAGCAAGAAGCATATGGTGCTATCCTAAGAGCTTTTAAAGCACAGTCTGATGCTCTAACATGGGTATTTAGATTTTCGTATACCTTGGATTTTTTCATTTTTCTGCCTACCTAATCCTATACGGATATAAATGTTCTTCAGGAGAAAGAAGGTTTAATAACAGAACTTAGGAAAGAGCTCAGAGTGTCAGATGATGAGCACAGGGATCTACTCAACAGGGTTAATGCTGATGACCTTATCGTTAGGATCAGGGAGTGGAGAAAGGCCGGTGGGAACCACAATACCTTGCTCAACATACTCCACCCTGTTCATGACCTAGTACCCAGTCCATCAGTTTCAGGGTCTCGCAAGAGGCAGAAGACATCCCAATCAGTACCTCTACCATTTGGAACGCCCTCACAGTTGTTACACCCTCAAATGGTTGCTGGAACCACACAGCCATCATCTGCAACTGCAAAATGGGGACCTGCTTCAGGAGCTGGAGGCAAAAAGTCTAGACCTGTAAGTAAATTTCTGTGGTATGAGTGGAACTGAGAATCCTATATAGACCTCTGTTTGAGTATCTTCGCATTAACATCAGCCCATGCCTGGTTGATCCTCAACGAAATGTATGCAGTACCCTTCTACAGGTCCAAGGGGTCAGCTTGCCAATCATGGTTATTCTGGTGCTCTTTTGCCAAATGAACCTACTGGAACAGCAGGTGATCCATTAATTGGAAGGAAGGTGATGACAAGATGGCCCGAGGACAAGAATTTCTATGAGGCTGTCATCATTGATTACAACCCAGTAGAGGTATGTTAAAGTTTTTGAATAATAGTTTTTGAGGCTCACCCAAATGCTTGTCTTTGGGCAAGGTTATTATTAGAGGCATCCTGGTATCGAGACTTAGTTAAGGAATGGACAGGTATGCAGCTTACAATGGAAAGTAGTTCTAGGAATGCTGTTTGCCCTTTCTGAATTTTCACTTGTAAGATGTGTTCTACATGGCCATTCTGTGGTTAATTATTTGAATATGTAACCATGTTTTATCTGATATTGCTTGCAACCAAAAATTGTATCATGTTTCTTTCTTGTGATTTTCAATCTTCATTTATTATATAACACATTGCATTCTTGAATCACATCATTTCTATTAACTTGTAAATTCTAACTTGCATTTTTAGAAGTGAATCATAGATTCATTGTTTCACATAGAGAATATTGGGGTTCAATTATATATTGACATATTAATGGCATTCCACAGATTTTGCATGCATCCTTTCAAATTTTTTTAAAAATTTTCAGGGCCGACATGCGCTGGTTTATGATGGAAATACGCCAAATGAAACCTGGGAATGGGTTGATCTGAAAGAGGCAAGTCTTATTCAATATTTGTATTATCTAAAACATCTAGTGTCACTTTCCCCGTTCTTTTTATAGCAGCAAGAAAGAAAATATGTTGATAGCTACAAATTTAGATCATATTTTTCTTTAAATAAGGGCTATATTACTTTCATCTTTATGCTATGATCTCCTTGTCACCTATGGGCCTGGACTAACTGAAGTTTAGTTTTCAACCGTAGAGTTTGAAATCTTGCTATGATCACGTGCATGAACTTCACCTGAGTGGATTAGGTCCTAGTTTGTGGGGTCGGGTTGAGTCTTTCCATCACACCGTGTTTGGTTTGGATGCTGATCATGAGCGTGAACCATCACATGGTGAAAAGAGGGGGAAAGAATATATGTGGAGAACTTGATATCCAGAGATGGATGAAATTAAAATAATGCGTCCACATAGCTTTGAGCATGTTGATTATAAGATATGGATGAATAAAAAATAATGCATTCAAAGAGCTTCGAGCTTTTTCCTCATGTTCTTCCATCTCTTTCTCCTTTTACCTCCTTTGCTACATGCTCCTTTTTCCTTTAATTAACAAAATCTAAGTATAGATTGCATCCAATTTTTTTTTTGGTATTGCTTGCAGCATGCCCTCTTCGAGCAATACGACTTTCGTAATACGCAAAGCAGCTGAGCGATAGCTCTTCGATTGCTACAGTCTTGCAATTGCGAAGGGTCGAAGAGCGAAGTTACGGCTTTAGGCAAAGAGTGATAGTGAAACCCTCAATTCTTATTATTTTGTTCCCGAACAACAGTCATTCGTTACGGCTGGCCCGACTAAACACTGAAAGCCCGGTCCAGACAATCTATATTATGGAATTGATTTGACCGAATTGGGTTTGGGTCTAATGGAACAAGATCTTGATCTCAATAAGCAATTAGAATTTGGTAGACCCGACAAGAATCAGTGCGAGCTGCCAAACTTTCCCATCGATGTGAGCTCTAATGAGGACCAATGCCCAATTCCATAACTCGTTACTCATTCGTGCCTAACTCGATAGGAATTGCAATCTCCACTTGAATAAAAACCTATTGCAAGCAACGGCTACTACATCGGTCTTGCCTGGTTTATTTTTCAAAATCAAATCAAACTCTGCCAAAAGTTCTTGATTCAGAGCCTCATCAGAACTATTTTTCTACGCTAAAACTCTCATAAACTCGGATTCCCTGCCCCCTCTTGGCTGAATTTACATTTCGACTTATTATAGTCTAAATAAGGGTGAGGAATGCCTTAAATGTGTGCGGTGCCACTCCTTGTTTCCAAAATCAATATTGATTTGCATTATTTTTGGTTGTGGTCTTATATTGAGGTAAGACATGGCTGGTGTTGACTATTTTATGTACAAGTGAGTCAAATTAACAAATTCCAAACGACCCAAGGCACCAAGAACGTTCATATAACAAATAATATATTGGCGCATTAATTTTATGATTTACTTCATCTCCCAAGGTTGAAATTAGGTGACTTGGAGGGAAGCATCTTACAAAATGAGTTGTTTTAATTTTTCGATTGAAGTGGTGTAAAGATTTGAATATAACATAACCAAAAGGTTGATCTAATGTTTAGGAGAACCACAATCAACTTCTATTATTATCTTCCATAACCTGTACCAGTAGTAGTTGTACGCCTGCAAATCTTGGGTGAAGTCTGATCTTAAGCTTGAATCTCTAGGCTACACTTAGATTGCGGATGAACAGACCAAGGGCCAGCCACTCCATTGTAAAAGCTGGAGCCTGACGCTGTTTGAGAGGACTTGTGGTTTGCATGGACTTGTGTATTGTTTGTTTGCAAGAGACGTGTCTGGTTCATTTCATGCTGTCCACATAATCTTTGACTAAGAAATTGGAAGTTGATAACACTGTTAGCAAATCTAATTGGATACAATCATCTCAAATTGAGTTTTAAGACAGTAAAGATTGAGGTCAAGGAACAATTTTGTAAACAGCTTTATAATCAAGTTACTGTCTCCATTCCAGTCAAGCTGAATTAAACAATTGCGACTTTGAGAATATTAGAAACCAAGTGAATTCTAGTTATGTCACGAAGTGATCTTTTTTGTAGTATGCCGAGTCTAGTCGTTTTCCATACACATTAGCCAGCATGTAAATTTACTGGACTCCAATAACCTGTTCAATTTGTTGCCTTGTTCATCTTGGCAGCAACATGCCTATAATTTTCACAAATATGAGCCATAGTAAAATTAAGTCATCTTAAATATTTCTAACTATAGTACAAATGAATAAGGAATGAGAGGTGGCAACCATGAAATAATGAGGTTAAACTTAGTCACTTTCATTAATCTTGATAAAGTTCCCTTTTTTTGTGTGCCACATTGCAATGCATGCCTCTTTTGATTCTACGATGATACCAGGAAAATCCTTTAAGGTAGAGTCATGGATGTGGAAGTGTTGAAGTTATCTTTCATTCAATAGCATGAAGTTTGCTTGAAAAAGGCTTACTCAAATTGATTATATCACCTTTTTTAAAAAAAAAGTTGATTATATCTATTTTTTAATGATTTTTATCTATTACCTGAGCCTCGATACTACATCAACCAGAATAAACCGTCCTTATCAGGAAGTCTCTCAAAGAATAATCGCAGACTGTTATTACTATTGGGAAAAAGAAAATCTTAGTCGTGCCTAGAATAATTGGATGAGTTCAAGTTTTTACGTGGATAGTTGCTCATAGTAAGATTAATACTATTGACATGCTTCAGAGGACAAGGCCTCATAATTGTTTTTCTCTCAGTGGTGTGTGATGTGTAAAAAAGATTGTGACAGCATTGATCATCTATTCATGCACTGTCTAGTGGCTTTGAAGTTATGGTATCAATTGTATCGAGAGGCAGGATTAAGTTGGGTGATCCCTGCAACATCTTCTTCTTTGTTTATTGAAGATGTTAAGGGTTTGGAAGACTTGTATAAGTTGTTATTTTGCGGCATTGTGTTATTATTGCTATATTTTGGGTTATTTGGACGTAATCCAAGAATTTTTTAAGATCGAAACGAAAGAGAGGATGGACTATGGGATCATATTCATTTTTTAGCATTGTTTTGGGCTTTGGTTTCAAAGAAGTTCCACTTTTTACTATTTTAACGGGATGGAAAGCTTCATGTAAATTATAGGCTCCATTTTTCCTTTGAATTTTTTACTAATTTATTTTTAAATTGATTGGATTTCTTATCCAATCCCTTTTGATTTACACTCAATTTTTATTTTAATACAAGAGTTTTGTTTCTTATCAAAAAAAAAAGGTTGAAGGAAATAATTATTCATGCAATCTCTAGCATGGAAAATTGGATGTGGTCCGACTTAAATCAAGAAACCAGACTTTGAAGATGTACTTTTCTGCATAAAGCACTTTGGTATTTTGTTCCCTTACCTATTTTATTACTGTCCTGTGGAGAAAACTTCAGTGATAAAATCTCGTTTTTGTCCATTTTATAAAGAGCTGTGTGATGTGTTCTCTCTCCAGAAATTATGAAAGGAGATTAGTTTGATTTCTGATGTGGCCGTACACTGAGATTTCAAGGAATTGTGGAAGGGAAATTATGTTTGTTGAATTTTTGTGGGTATCCGACTGGTGTATACCTATTAATAATTAGAGTCGCATGGATTGATTTTTTAGGGCATATTGTCTGTTGCAGTATTAACTGGCTGCTCGCTTAGATATATCAGACATTTAATCAATCTCCTATTTATTGCTTGGGAGGGTAAAATGTTCTTGCTTGAGATGAAGTCCTAAATGATGTATCCATTGATGTTGCTAATGGCAGATTCCTCCCGAGGATATCCGATGGGAAGGTGAGGATCCAGGAATATCTCGTCGAAGTGGGCATATTGGACGAGGCTTTGGTGTTAGCAATGCCACAAGTCATGGGGTTGTTCCTGGTGCAGCAAGAGGGAGAGAATCCATTAGGGGTCAATCTGAAAAAGATTTCCGACCACCACAGAATGGGGTTGTAAAGAATGTTTCAGAGGATATTGAAATCCGTAACACAGAGACTCTAATAAAGGAGGTATTACAACAGTCTTGAGACAACTCATATGACAACATGTTAGTTGACTTATTCTTTGTCCTTGCCTTTTCACATTGACAGGTGGAGAAAGTGTTTGGCGCAAGTCATCCTGATCTCTTCGAGATTGAGAAGGCGAAGAAAATGCTCAAGGTTAGAACTCAATGCACCAGAAGGTTCTCGTGTCATTTCTACTGTTTGACATTGCAAGTTTTTTATTATTATTGTTAATGCAGGAGCATGAACAAGCACTGCTTGATGTGATTGCAAAGCTCGCAGATGTGTGCGATGATGGAACTGGTAATATAACAATCAATCTGCTTTTTGTCGTGTCATGTATGTCGTCTGGAATTGAACTGACCCATGTTGTATCGGTAAAAAAATGTCCAAATTTTTGTTTACTGGCTGAGAATGCTTCAGTTCTAGCAGTGATTTTCCCTTTCCCTTCCAATCACATGGAGTCTAATTCAGATTTGCTGCCATTTGTCTGATAATATGGCAAGTTGTTTTCCTTCTTTCAATCATTGTCTGGGATCGTTCGGCAAAACATGTTTATATGAATGAAATCCAGCATGTTCTTGTTTGGGACTTTAGAAAGATGAAATCATGTGGTCTTTGAATTTATTTGTGAAAGTTTCGGAGGCCATATGCAATACACATGTTGGTAACCAAATGCATCACTTATTATGTACATTGAGCTTGGAATGCTCTCTCTATATAATATATTCAAACCTGTTGGACTATTCAGGAAATGAAGCTGTCTGTTACATTGAACTATGTACCTCAATCCTACTAATTGTCTGGCAATACAGTTAGTTATGGGAGTTTGCTGATGTGGTTCGCATGTTGTATTTAAGAGAAGTTATGGGAGTTTGCTGATGTGGTTTGCATGTTGTATTTAATGGTTTTTCTTTTCTCAATTTGTAGCTTTAATCGAAACATCAACTTTTATGAACCCTAAACCAATAGATTTATGGTATTTTCTCTTCTTGTTTCCCTCTTTCTCCCTTTTTTTCCAATGCTGTAAATCAGATGGAGAGCAGCCATTCTTGCATGAGCAGTCAACTGATATGTATCAAGAAAGGAGGAATACAGTATATAGTGGCAGCTAACTTGGTCCCAGCTTTTGGAGTCGAGGACTGACAGTTCTGCAATGATAAAGAGGAAGTAAAATGGCATCAGATTAACCGGATGGATGATGAGTTGATATCTAATTTATACTGATTACTTGTTTTGAATTAGGTTTCTTCGCGCCTTTTTTTCTTAGCCATAGGTTTATTTGAGCTTGAAGGGTCCTTTACCTGTAGCATTCTCTTGCTCTATTAATGACCACCCACTTCAAAGAACAGTCAGAAATATTATCCACTGTGGAAGTCAATGTTTTATGAAGGTTAATCTGTTCATTCATGATATTAGCATCTGGTGTACACATTTTTAAGTGAAACAATGCAAATGGTTTTTTGATGGGTTGCCATTTTGATGTAGTTTTGCATTATTCTTGCAGACAATATAACCCCTCCTCATCTCTACAACGGTCAACGTCCTGCTTTGGATGATCCTAATCAAACTTGTCAAAGTACCGTAGTACAAGAAAACATTATGGAAATCGGATTAAATTCTATGCAAGAAGCTTAAAAGAAAGCATACTTGCTTTTCATTCACAACAAATTCCAGAGAAATAATTTACAAATTATTCTTGTTTCCAGGTTCTGTAACAGTACAATCATCAAAACAGATCATTCTCATTGCCACAATTTAAACAAGTCATTTTTTTGCAATCACTAATCATGTTCAAAGGAAAACAAATACAAAGGAGGCATTGCCCTCATTAGGTTGCCGGATCTCACAATGAAGCTATGAATCGAGCAATCAGATCCACCATTTGAGCATCATGTGCAGGCCCCTCCATTTGGAAATGGCTAACTCCTTCAATTAGATGAGTTTCAACACGGCCTGCTGCAGATTTTAACTTGTTATCCAACTGTTTCACACTTGTGAAACCATCCTTAGTCCCCATGACAAAGAGTTTTGGTTTTGGCGACTGTAATATTGCTTTGTGGTGTCTCCCAAAGAGAATAGAAGCAGTCAAGCCGAAAGGATAACCCAAACTCACATAACCAACAGCTTCCTCTATCTGATCAACAGCAGAGCCAGCAATTGGTGCACCTATACTCGCAGAACAAAATTTTATTCAAGAGAGAGAAAAAGAACCTATTACTGTTTGAGTGATTCTAGTAATCGAGTAAATCAACATTTTGTTTTGTCAACTGAAGTATTGGCTTTCAGAAAGGCACTTGGATCATAAAGCTTCTACCAAATTTTGTTGTTGAATCGCATTTAAAAACCACCGAACCTACTACATAAAATAGTCATTCAAAAAGGCGAGTCAGGCGATAAATGTGGCTCATAGAAAATGTAAATAGAATATCATCAGTCAAATATAGTCCAAATAAATCCATAATGAGAAAGAAAAGGGAAAAATTGAATTGCATCAACGTAGAGTAAGTTCTAGTCTCAAATCTTTTGAGATTCCATCAATAGTAATGAGTAAACAGCATAATACTATACAATTACTAAACATCTTCAGAGCTGATAATGAGAAACAGTAGCTTTCTTTGCATCTCCATCCACCCCAACGTGCTTCATAGCACTCTTCTCCTTGCTTCCTCATCTTCACCATCTTGCATTGCTCAAGTCACCCAACACTAGGGGCATATGCCACTATATGATCCTAAACACCATATACCGATATAATACATATGACTGATATCTATTTTATGAAGCTACAAATATTCTGGTTCTAGTTTCTAATGGCAAATTTGAATGAGGTAGTTCATTTTCTCACAAAACGGTGAGTTGCCTCAATTTCTCTTCAATGTCAGGTTGCATGGGGTACTTCCTTTAGCAAGTGTACGTGTAACATCGAGGAAAAACATTTCTACTACGTAAATACCTCATAAGTCACCCACTGATAAACATTGATGCCTGAATTATGGGCCCCTACCAGGTGCTCCCAGCAAACCAATGTAAGCTGAGTTAGTCTTACAAGTTACAACCAAACACCTACACCTGACGAGGCTCAAGGGTTGAGTGTTATCTTCTGATCTCCAGAATGGAGGATGAGACAATAACACAACTCAGGGTAGGCAGATGAATCATAATTCTTCAAATGATGAAACAAAAAAAGAAATTAAGTAGGCTTAAATTTATCATGAATTTGACCCAAGTTTAGCCACCAACTTAATTCTTCAACTTGATTTGATGAAGTTCAGTTAAATCAATATAGAAAGACCTGAACAAACACTAAATGCCGAAACACCATATACAAGCAAAAAAGTGATTCACCAAACTCATTCAATGTGAAGAATTGTTCAACAGACCATTGAAGTTGAAGAACTATCCAAATCCACACCTCCAAAACATTCAATCCCAATCAGATAAAGAGAGTTCGAAAAGAACTCCCTAAACTTGCTCCCAGTAAACTGAACCCGTTCCAACTAGGGGTCTTATAGTTGCATCCACGTTATTCAACCCATTGCACAAAATGATGAAAAAAAAATTCCCACATCATTATATAATATGTTCCTAAAGATTCAAGAACCTCCCAGCTTCTACACACCATTAATTGTCCCTTATTGATCAAAATCAACCAACTGAAGCAACCTAATCACATTATTCACGTAATTACCACCAAAAACAAGAATATTGTGGTGTCCACAGAGACCGATCGATACTGGCAAATCCTGTTAGCCAACAGTCAACAAGTCTTAAGCTAACCACATTAAAATCTACAAGAGTGTGTGTCTGTGTGTCAATAATTACCCATCAAAACTAGGCAAACAAGCAATGTAATTACTGTAATTCCATAAATACCATCAAATCAACAAGAAAATCACACCCGCTGAGAAACCCATCAACAAAACCCTACATGCAACCTAATCTTGAGCGACTCATTTGCATAATTTTCACCAAATCTGAGGCAAACAAGCAACACACAGAGTGATATTATATATACCAATGATCTTCAACCTCAATCACCCAAAGAAGCACTATACACAGTAATTGGAGAACTACAATCAAAACGAAGAACAAAAGAGGCATACCTGCTGAAGAACCCACAAGTAGAATCCGATTAGTAGACAAATTTTGAGACACCCATTTACAAACAGCAACAACATCTTTGACTTCGGAGAAGCCAGTGAGAGAAGGGCGACCGGTGGATTTACCAGCTCCTCGCATGTCGAAGGTGATAGCAGTGAAGCCCTTATTGGCCAGCCCTCGAGCCATGCCCTTCATGAGGCCTTGGCATCCTCCCAGTACTGAGTATGGGTGGATCAGTACAATTACAATATTGTCCTTTGGGACCTCCGTCGTTGCGGTGGTGGTGGTTGGTTTGAAGATTCGGGTGTCCAGAGCAATGCCATCGCTGGCCTCTACTGTGCACGTCTCTCTCGACATAGAGAGAGAGAGAGAGAGAGAGAGAGAGAGGGACAGTGTGTGCGCGCGTGTGTGTGTGTGAAAGAGAGAGCAGTGGGTGTGCCGTTGAGCGTCGCTACACTCTCATAAACGACCAGTATTAATTTGGTTGGAGTAGATTTAACTCTTATATGGATCGGGTCAAAGAGTTGGATAGCTGCTAGGTGCCCAATTTTAAAGGATTTATAAAATAAAAGAAAAATATAATAGGAGAGAAAAAGACCGGCTTTGAAGGGATAGTAACTTTCGTTGATTCACTTTGAGGGTTAGAATGGATCTCATCAAATATTAGAAATTAGTATTAATTTAATGGTCTTCGTGAAATCACATCATTAAGTCAATAAATTAAATTAAAATTTTAAATTCACATAATATTACTCTTTAATTTTGTTATGAAAATTGTTGAGATGCAATGTTTGCATAGAGGGGACTTCTGTCTCAATAATAGGAGTTTGTTTACAGTATTGGAAAAAAGAGATTCAGTACCTATCGATATTTATAATATTTATGGTTGTTTTTATCATTGTTGTGAATATGTTTATCACTAATGTAGAATCGAAAAAAATGATTAAAATAGTTATCACAATAATGATAAAAAATACCTACAAATGTGATAACTCACTTACAAAAGTGATAATTTTTTTTGTAGAAAAAAAATAGTAAAAATAGTTATCACAACAATAATAAAAATATCTATTGGTATGATGAAAACACCTACAAAAATAATAAATTTTTTAGTTGTAAAATAACTCACAAAATTTATAAAAATACTCATTGAAGTATAAACTTTGAAGGTGCGGTACCATTTTTTTTTTAGTATTGTAGTCAAATCCCTCTATAATGCTCCCTCTGATTGCCAATCTAACCTTTTTTTTGTTTTGATTCAACGATTAGGAATGTTCAGATCAATTTACGAACACCTCCACTAATCAAATAATCTCTGTGATCTAATGGGGGGGGGGATGAATTGTCTCCAAACATTTGTCAATAACAAACCATGATTAGCTGTTACGGGGTCAAATTTCGCACCGAATTTCTGCCTTGTAATGGCACTGAGATCCAACACTCAGTCTCAGCCAAACACACAAAAATGCACACAGTGAACATATTATAGAAAGTAAGCAAATATACACAGTACACACGTTTTACAAGTCACAACTCAACCTTTCTTTCTCAATAAAAGCCTAAGGAAAATACTTAGTCAGGAGCTGCTTACAAAATCGTGTCCAACACTCTGTTGTACACTGCAGACCCTAACACTTATATTTATAAAGATGGCAGTTACAAAGCCCAACCGCCTAGGCAAACTGCAGGTTTCCCACAAAGCCAACCCTTGGTCTGCTGTTGATGGTTAAAGTCCTACCTTCCATCTGCTTATCATGGTAAAAGAGCAGTTTAGCTGACCCAGCCAACAATTGTCCTCAACTGTTGTGCACGCTTAGTGCACATGTCAGTCTTCTGCACAGAGCTGCCCTGCCATGCCATGCACATTTCTGGAATTGCCACCATCTGTAAGACACATGCCACAACCTGTTCGAAAATCGCCTCACATGTTATGCACATGCCTTCTTTGTGAGCCACAACATCTGATAGTTTTGCCTTCATGCTTAGCCATGCCCAACCCATGGCTTAGTCCAGCATTGTCTCACAAATTAAGTCACCCAACTATCTTTTGCTTGTAATCCTATTTGTGTCCTCGTGCCCATGCATTGGTTACACCACTCAGCCATGTATGGGGCTTTTAATCCCATTGATCAATGCCCAACTTGCCCATGCATGAGCTGCCATCCTCAGTCATGCATGGGTCTTTAATCACCCACTAATTGTATTGAAGGCTTGCTTTCTCGAGCGAACCCAGTTTGACTAAACATGGGCGTCTTTGAGCAAGGCTGTCCCATGCTACGCTGAGCCAAAAGCTAAGGGGGTAACATTAGCCTAGTACCCCTCTACAAATTTTATTATGCCCCTCTTGTCAATTATCTTGACCCATCTATAAGCTTTTTTCTCATTAGGTAAGAGTAGATAAAAATTATATAAATCTTGATCATTATTTTAATTTTATAAATTAAGAATTCAACTTTTTACTAAAATATTAGATAAATATAAAAAATTAAATCTTGAGAGAAAATTTTTATGACATATAACTTACGAATGATTTCATACATCCATAATTTACATGACAACCTTGAGTTTAAAAGATACATATTACAAGTGATCCTTAATTATTGAGAAAATATTCGATGGTAAAAACACATATCTATATAATAAAGTATAATACAATTTAAATCTTAAAAAATAAACAAAATTACTTTTGCTATTCAAGATTAAAATTAATTTAAATTTTACTTTAAAATTAATCCGACGACTAATATTAACATTTCAAATTTAATAGGAAAAATAGGGTTGTAAGGGTGTGTTTGAAGTGACTTTTTAAAAGTACTTTTAATATTTATAATTTTTCATAAATACTTTTAAAAAAATAGTATTTGAAACCACCACTATCACTACCACCCTCATCACTCCATCACCACCACTACCACCTTCACCGTCGCCACCCCATCACCACCTCTGCCACAACTACCACCACCACCCCTTATCCACTGTCTCAACACCATCATCGCTGCTGCCACCATGCCACTCCCCTACAACCCCACCACAACTGCCCCTATCATTACCATCGTCGCCACTACCACTCTCGCTATCCAACCACCACCACCACCACCACCTTACTACCACCGGCATTGGCCTACCATCAC
>CM042196.1:3427427-3445336 GCA_023539305.1 Ilex asprella
AGACAGCCACCTTACTACCACCGGCATTGGCCTACCATCACCCCTACCACCCCCACTCTCACAACCATCACCACTACCACAGCCACCATCATCGTCATCACCCCACTACCGTCCACCATCACTACCATCGCTTACTCCCATTATAACCGGTGCTTAAATTTTATTTTTTCTCCTCTATATTTATGATTTGATTATGTGAATACAAATATATTTATTATTAACAATTTTTTTTATTACTTTACACCTTTAAACACAAGCAATAACTAGTACTCAAATATGCACACAAAATATATACAAACCCCAACACAAGCACATTAGAAAACATTAGAAAAAAAATAATAAAAAATCGATTTTTCTACAAGGCCAAACAAAATAAACTATACTATTGAGTACTAACCTTCACTAGAAATAAGCACTCAAAAACTTTAAAACAAAACTCACAATTGACACTTTCAACTATGAAAAATAGATCATATACTCTTTTATCTCCAGCAATGTCGTCAAATTCAGGTACCAATACCATCTCCCATCATCTTCAACTCCTCATTCACATATCCTTCCTTGTCCTTTCCGCCAAAACCATTCAAGTCCGATGATTTCTTATCGCCATTGCTTCTCTTACCCAAATTTTTAATCCCTCCTCTCTCCCCTTCCCTGTACTTCCCCATCTCACCACCACCACCACCCGGTTGATCGGGCTTGGTCGCTAAAATTTCCGACCTCAAATCAATCATAGCCTTTCTAAGCATCCCATTTTCAACTTGTATCATCTCTAGTTGTTTCCTCATATCCAAACACGCCCCTGCCACGTCAGCATTTTTGACAGAATTCAAATCTGGTCCCACTTTTTTAGTCTCCTTCGACTCATCTTTTGCCACGTGTTCGATCCCGATTTTGTTCATGACAAGGAGCGGGATTCTCCTGAGTGCAATCCCGGCCATCCGATCGCTCCTCCCCACCAACACCGCCGCCTCTTCCTCCGCCGGGAATCTGACACCCCACCGGAAGTTCACCATCGCACGGTTTTTCACCGGAACCGTCGTCCTCGCACTCAACTCCATACCCGAAAACACACTCTCCACTATCCCCGACGCCGGCGAGTTTGAGGGAAAAACAATAATTTTGTTCCCGGAAAACAATTTTTTATCCGATAAGTACCCACTTTTGATCAATGGAGTTTCGATAAGCTCGACTGAATTATCTTCATCCAACACGACACCGTTTGTCTTGGTCTCAATCTTCTTCACGAAATTTGAAGATAGCGATTTCTTAATATTGAAATCGCCGAATTGAGGCTTGAAATGGACGAAGAAGCTAGGGCTTTGACTTCCAACGTAATTGAACTCGGCGCTCATGGTCATGGAGCTGGAAATCGGAGAGCCGAAATGACCGATACCGGTTTTGAAGACGAGGCTAAAAGGGTTGATAGAATCATTAGGACGGTAAGCGAACTTCAACGATGGGCCAGAGTCGAAGAAAGTGCTGAGATTCAAAGAGAGTTCTTTGGACTCGCCGGCGACGATACCGGATTGGAACGGAAAGCCCACGATGTTTAATGGAACTTTGGCTCGGAACAAGGGCTTTTGGTCTTCGCGAAACTTGAGTGAAGCTTTCATCTTAGGTTATGGGACTGTGATTCAACTGCAAATAGGTACAGAGAGAGAGAGAGAGATGGGTTTGAGAGAAAAACCCCAAATGATTAGTGATCTCTGTGTGTGTGAGAGAGACAGATTATATGTTGGAGAAAGTGAGGTCGGCGGAGATGTCGCTGATTCGAGCTGGAGACTGGAGCGGAGCTTGTGGGGTCTGTTCTGATCTGGACTCTTGTTTTGGCACACCATGATTGAGTTGCTTTGTCTAAATTACCCTTGTGTATTGTTACATAATGAGGGCGATAGCTGTGTGATTTTGTAGAAGTTGTGGGGTTATATTTGGAATTGAAGGGTAGGGTTAGGCCGTTTCGAAAATTTTGAAAATTCGAAATTCGAGAAGTAGGTGATTTTTGAAACAAAATTATATACAAACTTCCAAATTTTCATTAAAACTAGGAGAAAATTTTTAAAAAAATTATTTTATTGTTTAAAAGAATGAAAAGTTACTCAAAAATTGTTCTAATTGTTTAAATTATTCTTAATTAGGTTAACTCAATGTAAAAAAGGAAAAAAAAATATTATAATTAAAAATTATTTTTTTAAAAAAAATGCTCCTAACCTAATTCTAGGACAATGATTAATTCAAATCCAAATCTTTAAATTAAATTATATGGTTAGCTAAATTTGTAAAAAAAAAAATTAAAAGTTGATTGAGTTTTTTTAAAAAATAAGAGTAAAATAGAAAGCTGGGTTATTGATAACAACTTAATTGCCTTTTCTTGGGGCTATTGCAACAAAAAAAAAAAATTGATTAGTTGCGAGAAAATCTAAGCATGCAGAAAAAAAATTTATCTTTTTTCATTTTATGTAAACCAAACACATAACAAATTTAAAAATTTTCACTTTTTTTATTTTTTCCATTATTCAGTTAAATAAACAGATTTTGATAGTCTTTTTCTACCACAAAACCCCATAAAAGCACAAATTTCTAATTTATTTGGTTTAACTGTCAAGGTGTTCAAGCTAGTTTACACATATTTCAATTGATGAGACTAATTTTCTCATCAGTCCAGTCAATCCATACTAGGATTGAGATATTTATGAGTGATAAATCTTTTATAAACTGATCTTCTAAGATTGTCAATATTCAACTTCAAGACATCTAAATTTATAGTTCATATCTATTATCATTTCAGCTTCCTCTTGGATTTCTAGAGAGAGGTTTAAAGGTCCTATCCAATTCTTCATGGCATGGTAGGAAATATTCTTCTAATAAAAATGCTTTCCATAAATCCATATATCACCGGAAAAAAAGAATATAAAATAAGATAGATTTCAATAAATTCATTCGACAGTCTTAAATATACTCATTTAATGACCACCAATATCCCTCGCAAAATCATTCATATTGCATTATGCCTTCAGATACATGTTCCCCTTAATCTGTTTAAAACTATTGAATTTAATTGAATTATTTTAGTTACTTCCATATCAACATATTGTTATAATTTTATTTTTTTTTTGCTCATTACATATTGTTGTAATTAAGTTGACTAAAAATAGTTATGATACTTGATGACGCACAAAGTTTATTATGTACGATAAAATCATTCTGAGTGTGGTGAGTTGTGTGAAATCCGCGCACATGTGTAGGAGTTTATAATTTATAGGCACAAAGTTTTAACTAAAACGACGACATAAAAATCAAACTATTAATTTATTGGAGAGAATAATTATAATTGTGAATTGACACTATATTGGAGTAAGAGTAATGGTTACCTCGATGATTGCTCTTCTATGTGCATTGACTTTTCCTAGACTCGTGAGCTTTCAATTAAACTGAAACCATGAGCTAAACCTGACCAACATTTTGATGATTTGTGCTTAACCCATAAACTAAACTCAGACATAATTGGATAGGGGCTCGTTAAAACCACTTGTTAATTTTGTACAACAATTATAAAAAGTTATAGAAAAATTTTCACCCACATTATCTGTAGCTATTTTTAAATTCAATAACACTCATTTTCGATTTTGAAATTTCATTGCCACTTTTGTCAGTAATTGTTGGGTTACAACGTTAACGGTGACTGTTGATTTACATAAATATCTCTAAGCATTTTATATGATAAATTTTATCCACCCCTTGTAAAATAGACCTAACTTTAACACCACCCTCTCCCGATTCTAAAATTTCAATACACTCTTTTTTAGTTCTATTGTATTAACTTTTAAGTTCACCAATTTAATATAATGTTCTTTATTTAATTTAAATTAAATTAATATTCCATTTCATCAAATCAACTCAAAATTGATATTTAATTTTTATTAAATTAACATTTAGTAATATTCATTAAATATTTTATTTCACCAAATTAATATTATTTTATTAATTTAACATTAAATTATTATTTAATTTCATCAAATCACTCCCAAATTGATATTCAATTTTATTAAATTAAAATTTAAAATATTAAATAGAATATTAATTTCATTAATTTAATATTTAATCTTATCAAATTAATATCATTTATTTAATTTAACACCAAATAAACATTGAATTTTATTAAAACAATATTCAAATTTATTCAATTATGAAAGAAGGGGGCTCCTGGCATCATTAACTCTCTCTTTCGGGATATCCCATATCAATAAAAATTCTATAGTTTCTATAGGAAAAAAAAAAAAGAGGGGAAGCAATGGGGTTATCTTTCTATCTTAAGCTGTCTTTAGCTTTTATCATAATTCAGTTAAATCATCCCAATGAAAACCTATTTTGACTAATTTAAATTTGAATTCAATTTTTAAAAGTTCGATCCAATAATTTATCGGGTTTTGTTTTCATGATCCGTATATGAACTCATCACCAATTTGATATTCGATTCAATCAAATTCAATCCGAATAATTTAATGAACTAAATTTTAATTATTTTTTTAAATAATTACTTAAGTTATTTTAATATTTATATAAATAATTCGGATTAAATCATAATCATATCAAATATATGTACATTCAAATTTGAATCCGTAAAATATAAGATTTTAGATTCACATTATCAATAAAAAATATAGAGAAAATCTCATTTTACCTTTTAAAATATATAAAAATTCTCAATTTATCTTTCAAATAATTAATTTTTTCATATTATCGCTTTAAAGAATAAAAAAAATTACAATGTAATTTACCGTCCTTTTTTTGTTTGATTATTCATTTATTTTGTGATTTTTAATTAGTTGAATTAGAATAAAATAGACAGACTATCAACTGAAAATAAGACAGTGGATCACATTACAAGAATTTTTTTTTTTTTTGAGGAGATAATGTAGAAAAATTAATCATTCGGGGGAACAACGAAAAACGAAAATGTTTTTTTTTTTTTTTGAAAATCGCTTCTCGTTTATAAAACGGTGGGAAAAAAAATCGGTTATCAAACGATTTTTTTTTCTTGTTTACTCTAAAAATTAAAATAAAAATGAAAACGAAAATATTACCAAACCGACCTAAGAATTTTCATATCTTTAAGGGGAAAAATGGAATTTTCCCAAAAATATAAATTCTGATCAGAAGACAGGCCAATCCAAAGCATCACATGTTTCCACTGGTTCTCCTATGCAATTTACTGGAGAGAGAGAGGAAGCGGAAGCGCGCCATTAAATGTGATTTGGGTTCCTTTTGAAAATTTAGGGCTTTTCCTTCGGCTCCAAGATTTGAATTTTCAATGATTTGTTTTGTTAATTAGTTCTATTTCGATTACTTTTAGCCTTCTGTTCTGGTTGATTCTCAAACTCCACTCTAGGGTTTTTACTGTTCCGTAAATTCATTTTAAGAAAATTGGGTGAAATTTGTTTTCAATTTCTAAGCTATGGTTCGAATTGTGAAACGAGAGCCAAGTAGTGGAAATGGCGATGGTGGTGGAGGGATTGCTAGTACTAGTAGTAGTAGAAGAAGAGGAAGAGATGTTTTAGAGAATCATGGTGATGCAGAAGCAGGTACTGCAAGAGACACCAATCGTGGAACCGATGGTGTTACTGAACGCAGACTTCTTCGGTCTCGTTACCACACTTTCAAGAATCGAATTAGCGGTAATTTTTTTTGAATGATTAGTTAAGTAATACGTTATTTATATTTTGTTTGGGTTTTGTATTTTGGCATTTTTTTTGCACTAAATTTGGTTTCGATATTGATACAAAGGTTATCTGTTGATTGGCTGTTGCAGATGAGAGAGATGATATTTCGAGGGTTGATTCCGAAAAGTTTAAGGCCATAATTGATGAAGTTGAAAGCTTGCATCAGCTAGGTAATTTTTAAATTACGTTTCCTATTTATTGTGTTGTATTGATTATGATTATATTTGTAATGTCTCTCTCTCTCTCTCTCTCCCCCCCCCCCTCCCCCTCCTATGGATGTCTCTTTGGTTGCGGAGAAAACTCAAGGGAAGAGTGTTTCTTATGTTGGTTTCAGAAAAATGGGAAAGTCGCTTGAAGTATGCTTACCCAAATAACTGAATTAGCCTTTTGTTCAGTTGAGTTTTTTGGGAGTTCAGAGTCCAAGAGTTCTAATTTTTTACTTATTTTCCCTCCCACATTTGTTTTTCTTGTTCGGAGACTAAAGAATGATGGGTGAATCAAAATCCTTCCCACATTTGTTGGGGCAACTGAATCGAGCAACTTTTCTAGCACTTTCATCTGAGTTTGATTAAGATGCTAGAGCAATATTTTATTTGACTTTAAATTGGGTTCTAAATCTGGGGTGTAAATCTTTTCTTTTTCTCACTGGGTTTCAAAAATTATTACTTGAAAATTGAAATCACTTAGAAGATTTCAAAAAGGTTGTCTCTGACGTGTTTATGCTTTATGTTAAGCTTTATCTGCTTTCACTACGGAGAATGAAAAAAAAATGTTATAATGCTTGCAGGTTCGTTATTTATACTATTTAGTGGTGTTTTCTGTATATCTGAGATTGTCAGTCTGAAGTAGTTTTTTATCGACTTGATTTACAGTGCAAAAGCCCAGGGAACAAGTTGCAGATGCAGAGGCTCTGTTGGACATTACAAACACATTGTTGACATCTGTAAAGGCACATAGCAATGAAGGAGTGACTCCTTCAGATTTTGTCACATTTCTGCTTAGGGATTTTGGGCAACGTGGTGGAGTGACTACCAGCATGGACGAGGGCAGGAACTCCATACGTTGGAAAGACATTGGCCTTCTAGTGTCGCATGTTTTCACAAATAGTCCTGGTTGTTGCACCATGTAAGTAGCATTAGTGTCCTTCTATTTCGATGATGTTCTGTTTTTAACTTTAGGATTTGAATATTGATTTTCTTCTCTGTACCGAGCTACAAAAATATGTAGAGGTGGTATCATTAATTCAAATCATATAGAAGTAACCTTTTTTGCATAATTGATTAGAATTTCAATAAAACTTAGATAAAAACTAATTTGTAATGTTGCAAGATTCATATAAAGGTGTTTTAAGGTTCCTAGAAACTATGTGCTATGTTTTAAAGGTGGTATCATTAATTCAAATCATATAGAAGTAACCTTTTTTCCTAGAAACTATGTGCTATGTAGAGGTGGTATCATTAATTCAAATCATATAGAAGTAACCTTTTTTGCATAATTGATTAGAATTTCAATAAAACTTAGATAAAAACTAATTTGTAATGTTGCAAGATTCATATAAAGGTGTTTTAAGGTTCCGAGAAACTATGTGCTATGTTTTAAAGGCATTTTCTGATGGATGGAGGCATGTTACATCTCATCAATCTATTAGTTATTACATAGAAGTAAAGATAAACTTATTATTTTTTATTATAAAACTCATGTCACAGGCTTGGCCCAATGAATACTGAAATCAAGCAACGCAAAGCTGTTGTCCATAGGAAACGAGAGAGACCAACAGAAAGTGCTCGACCTGAGGAGGTAAAACAAGCTTTGTTTTGGTTCCTATGTATATATTTGGCGAGGATACAATTTCTGTAATTTTTTTTCTTAAAATCACTTATGACCTTATTGGTCAAATTGGTTTGAAGGTGGATCATTAGAAGTGTAATAGACCCAGCTGCAACAATAAAATTGAAGGAAATTAGTTTTTCTTCTAAAGATGGTTATTTATGTATAAGATTGAATATTACGTGGAACTCGAATTCTCTGGAGTGCATATAACATTCTGGTGTATAGATTTGATTGCCTTTTTTCTGTTCTATATGCTTACTCATTTTGCTTTAAACTATTGATGAGTTCATCTCTACACTGCTCTCATATTATTATGGGAGCCCTATAATCCTTTTCTCTATGGATAAAAATGTTGTGGCAGTTATCTGAAATGACCTTTTTACTTTAGTGTTAAGTGTTGTCTCAGCAAGATTGCCTAGTTCAAAGTTTTTGTTGATTATCTTGGTGGGTAGTGCCACTCAGTTACACTGACATCCTTCCAACTTTTAGCTTGATGGCACTCTTACAGAAGAGAGAACAGACACGGATAAAAACATGGCAACTATGTTTGATATTTTGAGGAAGAACAGAAGGGTGAGGCTTGAAAATTTGATCCTGAACAGGAACTCCTTTGCACAGACAGTGGAAAATCTGTTTGCTCTATCATTTCTGGTTAAAGATGGGCGGGCTGAAATAAAAGTGGATGAAGATGGCTGTCATCTAGTTTGTAAGATACTCCATAAATCATCAATATTTTAGTTCCATTTTGTTCTGTTTTTATGTTGATATAATGTTGATTTATTTGTCTCAGCACCAAGGAATGCTCCTGCAGCCAATGCAGTTGTGTCCGGTGAGGTTGCTTACAGCCACTTCGTCTTCAGATTTGATTTCAAGGATTGGAAGGTATCTCATCAGAAGTGTGATTACTTGAAGCTTTTACATTGATCCTTAAAAGTAATTTGGTCTGACTATCATTTCTAATTTACCTAATAATGATGTCTAGAGGGCGTTTCTGACTTTGCTGGCTAAAACTCATATTTCCTAAGCACCACTACTTAAATTTGTCATGCATTGTTGTATGCCTAATTAAGATTTTGACTACTTTTGATTTGTTTCCTCATTTCTTCTACTTTGATTTGATATTGACTGAAGATTGATAGCTGGGGTTATATATTAAGTGTGAGCATTCTTTCTAAAGCTGTCACTAACTGAATTGGCAGTTCATGATGGCTGCTGTTAGTGTTGGAGAGGAACTGATGCCCCAAAGGAATGGAGTGGATGAATCAAGCAATTCTCAACCAAATTCAACATCTGGAAAAACTCAAGCAGCGTTGCCTACAACCCCAATTAGGAAATTGTCCAGGAATCGTGGTCTGGTTTTGCAGGAACAGACAGTTGTTAAAGACTCACCAGAAAGTGATGATTCAACTGCAACGGCTGTTGCCATTAGGAAGGGAAAGAGAAAGGTTAGATGAGATGGTTGCAGCAATGGAGTTTTTTGCGTTATGCTATTTTTTTGTTATACGGGTACACGAAAAACTAGAGAATGATAATGAATTATGGTACTCGAGATTATGAGTTTCGTCAACCTTAAGGGAGGGGTGAGTTTGGAAAGATGGGTGAGAGATGAAATTGTACTCCTTAACATGGTATGAATTGGATTGATTAAAGATAAAATAGTTATTTATAAAACAAATAGTTGTTAATAATTATAATATAGCCATGGATTTTACTTATATATGTATTGCATACCAAACATGGGCATGAATCGAATTATAAATCTTATCTTTGCAAAAAAGGATTTAAGTTTATAAGGGTTTGGAGAAACTAATTTAAACCCCTCATCAAAATTCATCTAAACAAGCCATAGGATTCAATCAAATGGATATGCATAAAAATCTCCAAAGTGAGTAAAATTACTCTTTGCAAAGATATAAAGGAAATCGAACTTAGTTTTATTTTTTATTTTTTTAACTTCTATGAGCAGATATAAAGGAAATTGATTCTCATGTTGACAAAAAGGATGAACTTAGTAATTCGAAAGTTCTCTTTATATGATAAAGATTTCTAAGTTAGCATAACATTTACCAGTTAAGCAAGGACTTATAAGTTATTTTCTATTATAGAGTGATTGATTTACTCTACCACTAAATAGAAGGGGGATGGGAACCGCTACACATCTGGTGAGACTCGAACCTCAGATTGTGCCTGGCGATGGGCAACTCCTTAACCCACTTTGCTCACCGGTAAGTCACATATACCAATGTTCTGTACGAATTTACAATGGAAAAACTCCAGTTCGTTGTAAGATTATTAGAGGAATGGAAAAAATCAAGATAATAATGGAATCTACTGTTACACTAGCTGCCTGGCTAACCAACCATTTAGCAAAAACTATTCTAATTTCTCCAGTTTGTCTTGACAGTCCAAACAGACAAAATAAATTCGATGAAAATGATGGTGTCAAGAGTAGTAACTGCCAGAAAAACTTGCAGGAACGTTAAGAATAGTGAATCCAGTAAATATTTCAGGCTCACAACGGCTGTTACACATGGCAAATATGACCAAGCTAACAAGGCCCCATCACAATTCCAATTCCAAATTACATATCTAAGTAAAAAGTAAATTATCCTCGCATCAAAAAGGGATGGCAACTGACCTATTCTCGGATAACATCAAATGACAAGAAAAGGAACAAAGCGAACTTTTATTTGTTATGAAGAAAATTTTCAACAAAGACACATTATAAGCCACCGGTGAACACTACCTCTAGCTCTTGTTGGTTTTTGGAATGTCAAGATCTTCGAAGACTGGGCTATCAACTCCCACACCCATTGCATTCAGACCATTGTCAACATACACAACAGCACCAGTGATGGCTGAAGCCAATGGTGATACCAGAAAAGCAGCAGCATTCCCCACTTCCTCTGTTTCATTAATTTCACAGGTTCAGTATCTATTATTGATAAAGGTTACAGATATATGAGATAGCTATAGCATTAGGTTGTGTTTTGTTAATCTATGATATAAAATTGTTTATGGATGGGGTTATTTCCAAGATCTTTTCGATGAAGCTGTATTTAATTCCCATAGCTACTAGTGGAACAGCTCTGGCAATAGACCGCCTTTGTTTGTTTGACAGCAAAATAACAAACTGCACAATTGCTTCATTGATATGAGAAATAGAAGCTGAAGGCTCTAATAAAACACAGCAAAATGCAGCAAATCAGCACATTTGGGAGGTAGGTGACTAGCCTGCAGATAGTTCTTTCTGCAAGGGTGCATTCTCCAAAGAGTAGTCAATCATCATATCGATAAATCCAATAGCTTTTGCTGCACGACTTCTTAATGGGCCTGATACATTACAGAAAATAAGTCACGGAAAAATTTGGAGAAGGATGATTAACATTAACATCATCCAATTGTGATTTCATGTGGAGATAAAATCATCCTATTTTCACCACAGCGATGCCAAGGAAAAATAAACCAGTTGACTGCATGAACACCAAGAAGGAATGGTCAATGATTTGAAATAGCACAGCTAATACGACAAACTCTTCAAAATCCCAAACTATTAGTACGGCAACGTCCGTCAAATTCTATACTTGCTTTATCCTATAGGCACTGGATTTGTAACTTCAAATACGTGTAAATGTTTTTCCATTTAATGTCCATGAACTCGGATTTCTGGTATAACTTGACTGCTTGACGTTTTGGAAAACAAGAAACTCACGACTAATTCTTAGAGATGGATCATTATAAAATCTTCATGTAAATGCAGCTGATCTGCAATTAGCACCTCTGGCCCAACTGGAAACCAATCATAACAGTAAATCATGGTAAAGAGGGTTGCTTTTAACATTCCCACCAAATAAAACTAAAATACATAAAAGCAGAAGCAAGGACATCATAGCCATTGATGCATTCCGCATCCTTGGCACCTGGCCGGAATGCATGTACATAGTGAAACAACATGCTTTGATTGATTGAACCAGAGAGTGATAACTCAGGCAAGAACGATATCTATTCTTCCAAACTGAAAGAGGCATGCACTTAGAGAGAGAGGGTCCACTAACACACAAAGCAATTTCAAAGAGATCTTTGGTGGCGGTGCAGCAGTTGGAGTTTAAAAAGAAAAGCAAGAAGGGGGGGTGAAAGATAAGAAAATGAAGTGATCGAAGGTTTAACCAGATCCCCCTGGTGGGACATCAGAACAATGTTGCTGCCACTGATGAGAATGGTACAAGCACATTCTAACTAACATCAAGAAAACAATCTGTGAACCCACAAAATTGCCCTCTCTCATCTAACAGGTGGTATCAGTAACAATAATAAATACAGTTAACAATACCTGCAGATATTGTGTTGACTCTGATTTTGTGTTTTCTTCCAGCTTCAAAAGCCAGAACCTTCATTAAGCACACAATTAAAAATCCGTCACCGATATCAGAATACAAAGGATACTGAATATGAGCTGTAGGAAAGAATAGAATGCAGAAACATTCACCCTTGTATCACTCTCCAGAGCAGCCTTTGCTGAGCTCATGCCTCCACCATATCTGCGTATAGCAAAGTTTTAACAAAATATATGTGATCCTAGGATAACTGCTAAAAGATGGAATTATGGCCCAGTTATAATCTACAAATATTCGTGTTCTGCCCTATAACAGCTCAACTTTTTAGATAACATGATGGTTTATCAGTGCAGGAGGTCTTGCGATCGAATGCTGCTGCCACTCTGATAATTATAAGGCTTGCATATGCTTGGTCCAAAATCTGTCCCACATGTGAAAGGGTGGGTGTTGTCCCGCACATGAGGGTGTGTATTGAAGTTTGTGAATGCTTATGTTACATCCTCTCAAACAGCTTAAACCTTTCAATGAGTTAGTGGTTTAACACTAATACTATAAACAATGGAAGGGAAGTATACCCCGGTATAATTCGTTCAGAAGCAATGTATGTTAGCGAAATAGAAGCACCACCTGCAGTATTAACACCCAAAAGTCAAACTTCTCGTAATTGCATGAGGGGGAATGATAAAAGTGAAAACAAGAGAATATTTTCAGATTCAAAGAGAATTGTGCCTGGATTCATAATTGGAACAAAGTATTTCAGCAACGAAATGAACGAATAACTCGATGCAGAGATGGCTGCAAGATATCCGTTCCTAGATGTCTCCAACAGAGGTTTAATGACCTGCACGTCGTATTTGTACACTTATAATGAAGATGGCGGAACAACACTGAAGACACCAAGAACACAATAAATTGTACCTCTGGCCCATTGGCAAGTGAGTGCACAAGGATGTCAATGCTACCAAAATCTTGTTTCACAGATTCAGCAACTTCCTGCAAGACATTACTAACCAATAAGCAATTGCCCAGTGAGTGAACCCCACCATCTGTCTAGCTTGATGTTTGACGTTGTCCTCCAGTGCAATCATGAAGGCTCAGGGTTAGAGATCACAAACAATGGTGACTTGATAAGCTTTTTTAGGCCAACTCATCTCATTACTTAGTAGTACAAGTTTGAGAGTGAATTGATTTTGGAGAAAAAAACAGAAAATATCAACTAGACCACAGGTGACAGAAGAATCAGAAGTATGGGAACTTTTTTTTTTTTTTGATAATGAAGAACACTATCACAACCTCATGCCCTTTGGACTTGTAGGCACTACACAAACTTCCACAAGCAAAATCAGAAAAATCAGGTGAACCGATAAGGCTCACTTGCAAGAAACAAACTTGGGATCTCGAGATAGTAACCCGTAAGCCCTCTACCCTAATGGGTTCAAACTATGGGAACTTCAGATCAAATAAACCAATCACATATATGTAAATTCTTAATCAGCTGACAACCAAAAATTACTTGTAGGTGGAGCTCTTCTTGCTATTTGGTTACTAAGGTAGTTATTCAGACCTTATTATTCAGCATCCAAATATTTAGATGTCAAGGCATCTCATCATTGATAATTTTTCAGTTTACTTACTATCTCAAACATGACATACACATGACAATTTATCCTCCAACATAGCATAAAGGTGCATTATACACCTCATATCCGAGTTATACAAGTTAGTGAGTTTTGAGATCAGTCTGATTGGAAAAAACGGCTCATCAGCAGTTGGACAAGTTTGAACATTGGGGTGTACCACAAAAGTTTGGGTAGAACAGGATCTAAGAATTGGCTATGATCACTAAGTAAGTGTGTGGCAAGAGAGGTAGACCATCCCAATGGTGCTAGTAAAAGAAATGCCCCAATTGGTAGAAAAGGCCGCAGGTCCTCGTGGGTGTCCTGCACTTGGAAGACGAAGTAGGGAACGCTATAACAATTTTGATGGAATTTATTTCTTCCTCCTTAAGAAACAAAAGACAAATTTGTAAGCCGTGACGCATTCTCCTTTTTTTTAAAAAAAAAAAAAATGCTGTAGCAAAACATTTATAAAGAAAAATCCAGTTGACCAACACGAGGAAAAAAAATAATAGTAACTTTTTTATTTTTGCTGTTGAAAATAATAGTAACTTGGTCCTGGGTATCTACTAACATACACACAGTGATTAGCCATACCATTGCCATCCATAAAGGAAAAGAATAATTGCCAATATATAAAGGTTCAGTTGGTATGCCACAAATTGTAAATATGATCATTCTTGACTTGCTTCAATTAAAAATGGATTGCTTTATCTTAGCAGTCCATTTCAACAGCAGTGCAGAAAGATAACAATATGGATACCTTAACAGTCCAATTTGCAGACCCGGCATAGCGCTTGTTTGCTTTTACCTGCAAGATATCGCATATGGAAATTTCAGTCGGGCTACGTTGAGTTCAGTAAGGTTTATTCCACAGGTAATATGAGAAAACTTTATCTTACATCTTCAGGAACATCCTCAGGACAGTCATAAACTGCATCCAATGGGTAGACTTTTGTAATTTCCATCAAAGAACCATCAGGCAACCTATGAAATCCACATTAGCAATCAGCTGGGAAAACATCAACCAACTGAAGCATAACTGGGAATCAACAGATTCATTCTTACACTCGTGATTCATCAAATTTCCCACGCCGTAAACTGGTCTCAAAAATATTCAGTGCCTACAAAGAGACACATGCAATAAGAACAATAAATATTATACAGAGACCTGAAAATGTTGGCAGCCAAGCATACACCCCAAAAGTTCAACATAGTATACATACAGGCACCCATGTACCGACAAGGATTTCAGCACCTGCAGCAGCAAGAGATTTTGCTATTGCCCATCCATATCCGTTATCATCAGCTACACCAGCAATAAATGCCCTCTTACCTGCAGGTAATACCCCTCAAGTTAGTAAGCTTAGCATTGTATTCACATTGAGGCCAACTATCCAGGACCAAGGATGCACTGCAATTGCACCAACAGAAGAGCTAATTTGTTCTCACTCTTCAAGGTAAATGTCCAACAGAAGACGTATGAGTGCTACAGGTCTTATGTGGGATGCCAAGTGTACTAGTTTTAAAGAATCATATATGCATTATACACTCTTATTTTCAACCTATTGCTTTCGTATATACATTATCATCTGGCCTCATATTTCCCCAAACTTATCGTTTCTTCTCCAAATGCTCTTTGCTTGCATGGTGGATGGATGTGACTTTTTATTTTTCGTTGCTGTTTGATAGATAAGGATGTTACCTCTGTCGCATCCATCAAGGTGTCATCTAAGCGACACAAACCTTATGTTCTGGTATGTCAGCATTAGAATCAACTGAATCTGTTCGTCTCTTTTAATCGGGCATCCGGATAAACATTCATATTTTCATACAAAGAGTGAGTTGTATCATCATGGTTTCCTTCTATATGGTCAAGTATTTTGACAGCTATTTCTGCTGCCAATATTTCTGATTATGAAAAATAAAACAGATATATAGAAAAGGCAAACCTCTTAAATCGATTGGCAAGCCTGGCAAAGGATTGTCCTCACTCGCTTGAGCCATTGCTTTTGTTACAGCCCTTTTGAATTTTAGTGGAGTGCAAGTTGTACACTGGAACAATGGCCGTGTTGACAAGATATGAGAAGTGCTTTTAAGCCTTGTCCAAAATGCCCCTCCAACTTCAGTATCAAAATTTGCAATGCCCGACTTGGAAAGTTTCCGAGAAGCAGAAATACAAGGTTTTGTTGTTGCAATGTGCGTGCTAGGAGTTGCAATTGCAGCCATTTCGAACGATTTACTTCACCCAAATCAGAAATGGAGGTCTACAAGAGTTAGCCAATATCAATCCTTTTTAATCCAGGCAAAAATCCTTATATTGAAACAATTTGGTTTTCATGTAGCTATTCTTGTGATAAGAAACATAGATTAACAGAAAATAAGTTCATTTTCATGATTTTAAATTTTTAATAACATGGGCGAAATTGCATAAGCAGTATAAGGTTCGACTGATTATACAAAGTTAGCTCAGTAAAAACTGATATGCAAAATAGCAGGACTGATACGCAAATATGAACGATTTTTATAGTAGGAAATCGCACTATTTTGTTTTCTTGTCTTCTGTTTTTTACATTTCTTTGGGGTGGTGTGTTGAGTACACAACTCTACACTTACTAATATTTGACCCAAACAAGTAAACAAATTACTTGTATTGTACCCACAATAAAAGACACTACAACACTTTCTAAAGACCACTCTAATTTGAAGAGAATAGACACTTAATAGGAAGCTCACAACTTACACTCAAGACTCTACACTCAAACTAAGAATACAAAAACTTAATTTTTGGAGGATGCCTAACTCAAATGCAAGGGAGGGTATTTATAGTCCTCACCATGCAATCTACACCACACAAATATTAAATTGAGAAATAATCCTAGCCATACATTATTAGCACATTCTACACACTTCTCCTAAAAATCTCATTTCTACACTCTTCTACAATTTTCTTTTCAAAATATCTTTCTTCCACATTTGTTGAGAAGCTTCCATTGTCTTTCTTCTACATTTGTTGAGAAGCTTCTATTGTCTTGGGCTAGGCTTAGATAAAATGGATTGGGCTTTTATTTTCTTTGGACTTTGTAATGAGATGGGGTTGATCTTCAACACTCCCCCTCAACACCAGCTCTCACTATTTGCACTGTGCCGAGCTGATGGCGAAACATTTCGAACTTGCCAGTGCTCAAGCCTTTTGTGAATAAGTCCGCAACTTGATCATCTGTCTTGATTTGCCTCATCTCAATTTCTTCTTGTAGAACCTTTTCTCTGATAAAGTGATAGTGCACTTCAACATGCTTAGTTCTTGCATGAAAGACCGGATTCTCTGCCAAACGAATTGCCGACTGATTGTCACAGTATAGCGGAACTGCATAATCTACTGGTTGATGTAGATCATTCATCAGCTGTATCAACCATGTACTCTCTTGAGCTGCCATTGCTGCAGCTCGATACTCAGCTTCAGTGGTTGACAATGATACCGTTGGCTGTCTTTTACTACACCAAGAAATTGTTCCGGAACCAAGCTTAAACACATACCCAGTTGTTGATCTCCTGGTATCATGATCTCCTGCATAGTCAGCATCACAGTAACCAACTAACTTGCAGTCTTCACCTTTCTTGTACAAAAGGCCATAGTCAATTGTACTCTTCACATATCTCAATATTCGTCGAACTGCTTCCAAATGAGGCTTCTTTGGATTTTGCATGTACCGACTCATCACACCAACTGCATAAGAAATGTCAGGTCGTGTCAAAGTTAAGTAGATCAGACTACCTAACAATTGTCGATACATCGTCGCATCTTTCAAATTTTTTCCTTCATGTGCACACATTTTGGCATTTGGCTCTATCGGCGTCGAACTCGGCTTGCATTCGAGCATTCCGAACCTCTTCAACAAATCTTTGACATATTTTTGTTGACAGAGAAGTATTCCTTCTTGTGTGCGATCAACCTCCAGCCCAAGAAAGTGCTTGAGCTGTCCAAGTTCCTTCATCTGGAAACGAACTGATAAATTCTCCTTCGTTTGAAGAATTTCTGCTTCATCATCACCGGTTAGGATTAAGTCATCCACGTATACTAGCACGATAGCTAGCTTACCTTCATTGATTTTGACAAACAAGCTAGAATCTGCAGGTGTTACTGAATAACCACTTTGCGTTAGAAATTCAGCAATCTTACCATACCACGCCCTGGGTGCTTGTTTTAATCCGTAGAGTGCTTTCCGTAGCTTACACACATATTCAGGATGATCTTGGCTCTGAAAACCCATTGGTTGGATCATGTAGATCTCTCGATCCAGCTCTCCATGAAGAAAAGCATTCTTCACATCCATCTGCCACAAATTCCAGTCTTTGTTGGCTGCAAGTGCAAGTAGGACTCGTACAGTTGTAAGTTTTGCCACTGGACT
>CM042196.1:3448336-3458342 GCA_023539305.1 Ilex asprella
TATATATATATTTTTGGGGGGTGGAGGGGGGTGGACAACCATGTCTCCCAAAAAAAAGTCCTGGGAAATAATAACTTCAAACAATCCAATTTCTGAATAAAAGCTCAAGTTTGTGAGGCTTAACAACCAAATCACGCAAAAAAAAAAAATCACGCGAAAACCTATTCAAACCCAAAAAAGATAGCAAAACAAATGAAACTATACTCGATCCAAATGAAAAAGCAAATACGCATATTGAAATTTATAACACCACAATGGTCTATCAGAAAGAGAGACTACCAACAAACATAAAATATTGATAGAAATGACCAAGTTTAGAAAGAAAAGGAAGAAGAAATAGAGCTATTTGAATAGCACGAATAACTTTGACTCAGACTATCTCACCAACTTACTACTGCTACCGGAACTTAAATAAACAGGATTTTGTTTCAATTCAATGCATCTGGCTAGGAGGAGGTGAAGGGGAGGATGCTGGAAATTGGGACAAAGAAGAAGATGAGGAAAGTTCAAACTCTTTTTTTGACCTTATGATTAGATAATCCATAAGATTCAATTTTCTAATCTTGATTCTGAATCTGGCAAAATTCTTATCATAAAATCATATTATTCTCAAAGAAATCTCCCCCGAAAAAGCAATTCCATTGGGAATGGAAAACCTATTCAAACACAAAAAAAGATAGCAAAACAACTGAAACCATACTGGATCCAAATGCAAAAGCAAATACGCCTATTGAAATTCATAACACCACAACAGTCTATCAGGAAGAGAGACTACCAACAAACATAAAACATATCAGAGTGGATGCACATATAAACCTGCAAAACAAGGTCAGTAGAGCTTCACTTCAAACCCTTCAAAAATGTTAAACGGAAATAAACCTGAAATTTAGATACAATTCTGAACAAAAACCCAACTATAGAGACTTGACCTTCGATCAATGTCTCAAATTTACCCACATTACAAAATAATCATAACAGCCTAATTGAATTACATTCAAGTATTTATACATAAATGCATGATGACCAAGTTACAGTGTAAGGGTCCAAGTTTCACCTCACTGGAAGAGAGAGAGAGAGAGAGAGGAGTTACCTTCGTTCTTCACAGCGTGCTTGCTCCGATTGATAGAAGGGTTAGGAGAGCAGGTGAGAAGCGAGAGCTTTCGGTATATGTATTTGTGTGTGGTTTTATGGGTTTCGATGCAATCGAAGCTCAACGGTCTTCTCTATTGATTGGGTTCGTAGTTATTGTTGGGAATGAAGCTTTGGACGTGCCGAAGCAGAGAGAACAGGTGGCCAACTTTTTGGCAGATTGGTCAAAATGACGGTTCTACCCCCACAATTAATTTCATGACACAAACTTAATACAATATGAAACTCAAAAATGAATCAATTAAATTAGGACTAATAATCAAGTTGAATTTTGTGAGTTTGAGTCGAACTTGTCGAATTTGTTTTTTTTAACGAATTTAAAAAAGTGTTCTAGCTCTTGTCGTTTAGAATACGAGTCAAGCTTAAATTGAATTCTATTTGAATTAAGCATGAATAACTCGATTCAATTATTAGTCCTAAATAAATTTGATCAATCAATTTAGCTATGATCTAGTCCCATTAAGACCAATTATAAATTGACATCTAATATTTTTGTATCTTTTTTTTAAATTGATTGATTGTTTTAATCTTTCTTAAGAGTTGTTGGTTTAAAAATCTAAATAAGAATCGAACAAAACACATGCGTGCACATGCCTCTAGTATATGAACTTGTGCCCAAGCCCATTGATATATAATTTTTTCATCCATCACTTCAACATAGGTTTATATATAAATTCATGCAGTGTTAGTGTTTTACGTGAATTGCACATGATGTGTTTAATTTTTATTTGATCAATAAAATTTTATTTTTGATGAAATTAATTGCAGATGAAGATCTATAGTGATGGACATGTCTCATCTTCATGTTCGAAATACTTACACTTCATGTGTTTCAAATTATGAAGACAAAATTGAACAACAATTTGTGTCAAATCAACATTGCTACTGGGATCTATGGTTTAAAGAAAATAGTCCATGAAACCTCCAAACCCTATATTTGGGTTCAATTTTTAAGCCTAAGTTATCAAATTCAGCTTGTAGGTGGTTCGGCAAATGAACCATTTGAACATGAGTTTTGTCTAAGTAGAAGGGGGTTCGGAAGAGGTTTAACGAGTTCATGATAATAAAAGATAATTATACCCTTTTGAACCTTTTTTATCCTATCTCACCCCAATTTCATTCATATATAATACATATTGTTGTTATTAATTACATTGTCTTTTTTAATTTAACATAATGTTTTTCCTTTTGTTGTTTCTTTTTGTGCGGACAAATTTCTGCACAATATTTTTTGGAACAGATTTCACCGGTAGTGAACACTGGACAGTTTTAGGGTGATGGTTAATGGTGGGGGTCAATCGAGGACAGGACCTGACCCAAAGGCGTCTTATCTCCTTTAGTGGATCGAGTCTGTGACTAGTAGGAGTCCTCACTACCTTGATGAGGTTGAAAAGGGTCAAAGGGGGCCTAATGAGTGGTGATGAATTGCCTCTAGGAAATGGTTGATCGATTTCGATGGATGAAGATGAATCCATGTAAAAAAAACAAATGAGTTAGAAGGGTGTCGGAGTGTTCTCCGGCGTATCTCCTCCAACGATCAAGTCAGTTTGAGATGAAGGGGAAAACACAGTAGAGCTCTGGTGTGATATCTTTTTCTTACCCCGCAATGTTTCTTTTCGAAGACTATTTATACATTCGAGAACTCATCATTTTCGTTGGCCTAGGTAGAGCATAGCTGCCAGAATAGGTGGCAGCATTCCGTCCAGTTCGCCTAGGTAATCCCCCAACATTAATTGTTCGGTCCTCCTCGTACCACCAAACAGTTAATGCCAGTCATTCGAAGGGATGTAATTAAATGATCAACCTTCAGAGTATTTAATGCTCCTCGCTCTTGGCTTCCACAGTCCCCATTCACGCCCCATCACTGGGATTTTCTTAAATGCACGTGATTGGGACAGTTTCTCATTAATGGAGGAGTCTCTTCGTAGGTAGCCAATAGACTGTACCTTGGCCACGCGTCGGTTTACCATTGATAGAAAGTCATTTGTTCTGAATTTTTGGAAAACTAACCTAATCATTGACCAGACTCTTCTCAGAGGGTAACAGTTGTAGCTGCAGCTGCAGTAGTCAGTAGTCTTTTCAGAGTACACTCGAGGCCGAGGGCACGTAATTCGAGTAGAGTGGACCCGTTACCGAGATAAACAGCACCTTTTGGAGGGAGGTCCTTATGCCGAGAAAATGGATCCTTCGGACGCCGAAGACATGGTCGAAGCGAGGTGCCTGCAACGTCTGGCCCAACCACAGAGGATATCCCTCGGCACCAAGGACACGCGTCGTGATCTCATCATTCCTCAAGAATGTCTCATCAACTGCCCCCCAACCCTTTGATTTTCTTAGGGCGAGGACACGTGCTTGTAGAAAGTGAAAGGGCTCAACGGCCCAACTGCCCTCATCATTGATTCAGTCGTTTTTTCGCCCTTGGGGTTCGTGCGCATTTACTGCGCCCTTTTCGTGTCTCGTGCGCAATCATGAAAGGGACAGGGCCTATATAAACAGACCATTTCCCTCTCTCTTTCACTTTTGAATCTTCGAAGCTCTCAAACATTCACCGAAAAGAACTTTGGAGCTTTTGCCGCCTGGAAAACACCTCAGCCACCATCCCAATCTCTATCGAAGCTAGGCCACTGCCAGAGCAAAAACTTAGACAACCCTTGTCGTCTCTGGTTCAAAGAAGAAGAGTCATCACCAGTCTCCTAGCTTTCTTCTCTCCTTCCCATCTCACGGTGAGTTTCTGGACTCCCTTTCTTCATCCTTTTAGTTTTTCGGCGTCGGTTCGTCTACACGACCACCCCTTGTTATAGTCCTAAAAACCCAAAGGTCTAGGTCTAGGGTCCTTGGAGTTCTTTTTCACTAGGTTACACCTTTTGGTATCCTCTATCCAACCCTCTCCCTTCTTCCTCATAGAGGATGCCGAGACGTCGTCCCTCTACTGATGTCCCTGAGGCCAGGACTTCAAGGCCGAAGAAATATGAGGTAAAGGGTGATCAACAGATCACTCGTTTCCAGGCCCGCTATCGTATTCCCTATAACGTTGATATACACGACTTTGATGAAGACCTTCACGACCCTCATGTCGGCTCTGAGGAGGCCATGCCCTTCTACACCAAAGCCATCATTGAAGATGGGATTAGATTCCCCCTTCATCCCTTGCTTCTTCAATTTTTGTCTCGGTTTCATCTCTTTCCCGGGCAATGTTGCCTAAACGTTTTCAGAATAATTATGGGAGTGGTGGAACTCAACTTACGCCTCGAGGTTAATCTCGGCCTTGAGGACATCTTGTTTTGTTATACCCTGCTGAGGGTGATGCCCCAATAAATGTTCTACCTCAAGGCCCGAGACACATCCATGTACCTCGTCACCCATCTTCCTGATTCCGACAAGGGCTATAAGGATGACTATCTGATCTTCGGCGGCGCCTGTAAGAGGGGAGTTGGACTCGAGTACATCGGTTTGTCTTGCCCAAAAGAGTGGCGAACAACGAGTACGTCGGCTTCTCTCTCTAGGCGTTTCTGTTCCTGTAGTTTTCTTGAATTGATAATTCTAATAATCCCTATTTTCATGCAGACGTCTTAGCTCGGGAAGTCGCTCCTCCTTCTCAGCGATTGGTGAATTTTGACGACCTTACCACCGTCTGGGGATTCATTGGAGACGAATTTGGCTGAGCTGGTCATATCCTTCTGGGCTACACACTAGGCTGCAAGAAGTTTTCCCAACTTCCCCAGCCCTTCGATCCAGCCAGGTGGTCAGATCTTTTCGATCAGGTAGCGCAGCAAGACTCGAAGCACAATTTGGAACAAGACCCCGACAGGGCTACTGAGGCCGAGGTAGAGGGAATTATAGAGGCCAGCACAACGGGGAGGAAAACTTAGCCAGATTTTCAGATCCTCCAGAACCTCGACGGGGAGGACGCCCTTGAAGTCGTACTCGACACAATGTCTCGCAGGCCCAGGATAGACCTCAATTTCTTGTGCCAGAGGGAAGCCCTGGCCGGGGGGCGTGGTAGGGGCTCTTCCAGTAGTGCTCCTACTTTCTGTACCGCCAAGGCCCACTAGTCTGGGTCAAATGCGTGACAGGGAGCCTGAGATTGAGGAGAGGAGAATTAAACAAAGACACGACGATCCAGACCGAGGCTGAGCCCCCTCTGCTCAACAGCAAAGCGATAGGGGCCAAGGCAGGGGCCTCCCAACCCAACAACAGCAACAACAGCAACATCCAAACCATCCTCCCCTACTGGAGGTCGCCGAGGAGTGGCGCCCTCGGACAGTGGATCAATCAGACAGGGTCATCCGAGTTGACGACTCCATACTCAAAGACCCCCATGCAGCCCATGCCATGAGTGAGACACTCTATTTTGAGGCTGGCATGGCGGTGCACCTGGAGCGAACAACTAATTCCTTGTTCCGCTCGATAATTCAAAATTCTTTGGTGGTAAAGACAATCACCCTTCAGTTTTTACCTTCCTCTGCCTTCAAGTTGATGATCATTTTCTATGCCCATCTCCTTGTAGGCCTCCCAACAAATATCAGTTATCGCAGTGTGCTACCACGTCGCAAGACTGAATTTTCAAGGAGCTGAAGAGGGGAGAGCCAAAGCCGAGGAAGCCCTTGCTGCCGCCAGGGATACCACGCTGGAGGCTCAGGCATCTAAGATCAAACAGCTATTGAAGGATGGCGAATCAACGAGGATCAGCACTGAAAAGCTGAGTGCATCCTTAGCCGACGCCAAGAGGAGAATTACTGAGCAGACTGAACGACTATCTTCAGTCGAGGAGAGGGTGGTTGGCTCCGAGGAGAGTTGTTTGGTTCTGACCCAAGAACTCGACAGAGTGATGGCTCGTATGGAGGCTAGGGATGAGGATATTAGGAATGAGTGCACAGATGACGTCCTGGTTGCCCTTGGGGTGAACGACAAAGAATTTTTCAAGAAGGGCGGGGACGACGCACTTCGTGCCGCTGGAGTTTCCTCTGATTCACCTTTGTTTCAGATGCACAACTATGAACTATCGGAGGAGATACTCCAGGCTGCCACCGAGGTTGCTACTGAGGATGCGACAGACGCGCCAGTTCCCAATCCAGAGGGCCCTTCTCAAGTCAATGACATGCCGCCTGATACAGACCCTCCTCTTCTTGTGCCTGAAATGGCTAACCCACATGCTCCTTCTTCAGCTGTCGTCGCGGTTGCTGAATCCCTTAGTGTTGAAGGTCAGTACAGCGACCTTCCTGAAGATATCATGGGTGAGGTGATGGAGGTGCCTGGGGCTAGATGATTTCTTTCTTTTCATGTAGGGACTTGGTTTCATGTTATCTTTTCCCTTCTTTTTTCTTGTAGCTTCAGGGACGCAAAGCTCCGCTTTTTGTCTAATGAAATATCAAGTACTTTTCTTTGTTTTTATGTTTCTTTTCCTGAACAAGTTACTTCTCGACGCGGCTGGTCGGGACCGAGGTGTACCCTTTTCTGAATATCGATTTTCAGAAAATCTGGCTTGGGTCGGTGTTTTCTATTTGGGAGCCTTTTTACTTTGGGATTCTGCATTCTCCCTTCGGGGTTACCCGAGGAGTTAAGATTCTGACCTATTTTGACTATTCTAGGATTCACACCTTTTGTATTTTCTGTAAACAGTACTGACCACCCTCGGGGCTTGCAAGGGCACCAATTTGATTGCTTTTTCGGCGGTTACCCTTTTTCAAGGGTCATTTTTCATTCAGGGGTCATTCCCCTACATGTATATTGAAACTAGGGATTTTTGAACCTCGACCCCGGGGTATGTCTTTCAGGGGTAGGAAAACTGGTTAAAGATTTCATTTCCCGGGGGCCTATTCCCGAGTTTATCCGGAGGCAAGGGTCCTTGAGATTTCTGTTTCCAGGGCCATGCCCCTTTCCAAGAGGCTTGCTCTTGTTTTTATTCGGAAGTAGAAGTCCTTGAGACTTCTGCTTCTAGGACCATGCCCTTTTCCAAGAGGATTGCTCCTGTTTTTATTCGGAAGTAGGGGTCCTTGAGATTTCTGTTTCTAGGGCCATGCCCCTTTCTAGGAGGCTTACTCCTGTTTTTATTCGGAAGTAGGGGTCATTGAGACTTCTGCTTCCAGGGCCATGCTCTTTTTTAGGAGGATTGCTCATGTTTTTATTCGGAAGTAGTGGTCATTGAGACTTCTGCTTCCAGGGCCATGCCCTTACCTTTTTAAGGAAATTAATCGAAACAAGACTTCACTTTAGAAATAATATTTCTTCAAATTCATTACATTCCAGGGGCGGGCAACAACATTCCCTTTCATATCTTCTAGCCTATACGACCCGGAACCCTCCACCGAAGTGACCTTGTATGGTCCTTCCCAGCTGGATCCCAACTTCCTGTCGGCCGGATCCCGGGTGTTTGCCACCACCCTTCTGAGTACCAGATCGCCGACCTGGAAATTCCTAATTTTTACCTTCCTGCTATAAAGCTTGGATACCTATTCTTGATATTTGACTAATTTCAAGGCGGCAACTTCCCTCTTCTCTTCAGCCAAATCCATGGACTGGTGAATGGATGCAAATCGTCGGCCGGCCTTCTGATGACGGGGACGTACCTTTGGCATTGATCACACTTTCTAACGTATGCCTGTGAGTCTTTCTGCATTCGGGGCAACCAATACCCTTGTGATATGATACGATAGGCCATGAACTGACCTCCTGAGTGCCCCCCGCATATCACTTCATGCACTTGGTAGAGGAAAGACTCGACTTTATCTTCGTGGACACACAACAAATAAGGCCCAGAGAAAGATCGTCGGTAAAGTTTTTGATCCGGGGAGACCCAGAATCTCGGGGCTTTCAACCTTAACTTTCTAGCCTCCTTGGGGCATTCAGTAAGTTCCCCGAAAAGTAAGTATCTGAGTATCGGGTCGGTCCAACTAGGGGATCCTTCTTTCTCCTGAATAGCCATCACCCCGGAGGTCTCTTCTATACTGGAAGTGGGGCGGTATTCCACTTTTATTCTTCGTTTGGTGGTAGAATCCAGTGCTGAGGCTAAGCATGCCAGTGCATCGACATGGGCGTTCTTTTCTCGGGGGTACCTACTTGATTTTGACCTTCTCAAACTCCTGGAGTAGAGTCGCTGCTTGACAATGGTACGCTTTCATCCTGGGGTCCCTTGTTTCAAACTCCCCGTCGATTTGATTAACTACTAACATGGAATCGCAGTGGATGACCAGTGTCATGGCTCCTACCGCGTTGGCCAGTTTAAGCCCAGAGATGAGGGCTTCATATTCTGCCTTATTGTTAGACTCCTTGAAACCCAGTAGGACGGCCTGCTCTGTAATCACCCCTTCTGGGGAGACAAGTAGTACCCTGATTCCGAAGCCTCTGCTATTTGAGGACCCATCGACGCAGAGATTCCAAGGCGTGCTTGGTAGTTTCGTCGGGGAAAATTCCCCGAGGAGGGGAATTTCATCAAGCAAAGATGGCTCTCCGACAAATTTGGCGAGGAAATTGACAAGAATTTGGCCCTTGACAGCTGTACGAGGTTGGAAGTGGATGTCATGTTCCCCCAATTCCACTGCCCATTTGGAGATTCTTCCCTAGAGCTCGGCCTTCCTGAGGACCGATTTCAGGGGTTGGTCTGTTAGAATAGTGATCGGATGGGCTTGGAAATAATGTCTCAGCTTCCTTGCAGTCATGACAAGGGCTAATGCTGGCCTTTTTAGGGGCAAATATCTTGTCTCTGCATCTAGAAGAGCCTTGCTCACATAGTACACCGGTTTCTATTCGTGGTCATGTTCCCTGATAAGAACCCGACTGACAGCATATTCCGACACAGCTAAGTAAAGGAACAACATTTCCCTTCTGATCAGAACAGATAGAGTCGGGAGGACCCGGAGGTATTCTTTGATCCCGCTAAGCTCTTTCACATTCTGGACTCCAAGTGTCTTTCCAGGATTTCCTGATGGCACAGAAAAATGGTTTATATCTATCTGTAGACCGAGACACAAAGCGGCTAACATTCCTGTGAGTTTTTGGATTTCCCGGGTGGTGCGGGGACTTCGCATGTCTAGGATAGCCTGTATTTTTTTCGGGTTAGCTTCAATCCCACGTCGGCTGACCAAATAACCGAGGAACTTCCCTGAGCTGACCCCGAAGACACATTTCGTCGCATTCAATTTCAACCCATATTCTCGAAGGATAGAGAAGGTATCCCGTAAGTCCATTAAGTGGTCCGTATTGCTTTTGCTTTTAACTAACATGTCGTCGATGTAGACCTCCATCGTGTTCCCCAGCTGGCGTCTGAACATCTTTTTCATGAGTCTTTGGTTATTGCCCCCCGCGTTTTTAGGCCGAAAGACATGACCTTGTAGTAGTAAACTCCCTTTGGGGTGATGAAGGCGGTCTTCTCCTGATCATCAGAATGAAGGGGAATCTGGTAATAACCCGCCTGGGCATCCAAAAAGGTCATGTGTTGGTACTCGGCCGTGGCGTCCACCAACTGATCCACTTTTGACAGGGAAAAATCATCCTTTGAGCACGCCTTATTCAGATCAGTGAAGTCAACGCATACGCACAACTTCCCTTCCTTTTTTTTTGCGCGGACCGTATTTGACAGCTATTCAGGAAATTGTACTTCTCGGATAGTGTCGGCTGCTTCAACTTTAAAAGTGTAAACCCAAGCGCAGGTTGAACAAAGTAATATATTCTCGAAAAGTCTGAGGTCGATCCCACGAGAAATTGCAACAAGGAAACAGTCACACAAATACTAACAGCAATTTAAAGAAAAAGATTGATTTGAGAATTGGTTGATTGAGAATAATTAATTTGAGTGATTTAAAATAATAATAAAAATACTAGAGCATCAGGTACTTCCTCTCAACTTCACACAGTGATAATT
>CM042196.1:3461342-3524052 GCA_023539305.1 Ilex asprella
GACGTTCTCGACTCAGCAGATATACACACACATATAATAAAACAACTAACTGTTTGAAATTTTATCTCATGTTGAGAAAAATTATCAAATTATGTATTTTTGTCGATATTTTTTAAAAAATAATAGGGAAAAATAAATTTTAAATGATGTAATCAAATAAATAAAGAAAAAAATATTATTTAATATAGTGAAAGCGATTTTTTAAACGCTCAAATTTTAAGTTTTATCGTACTTTTAAACACAAGTTATGATGGCGCAAATTATTCAAAAATAGAATTTAAATGGTATTTTTGCATCTCAAAAGATTAAAACAAAATAATTTTTAAATAAATAAACTTTAAAAATTAGTTAATTATACAATATTTACAATATTATTATACAAAAACTTAATAGGGCCTCATCTAAAACTTTCATCTTACACCCTCTAAGAAATTATTTTTTTATATAATACCAAATTTTCTTTTTTTTCCCCCTAAAATATCATATCCTTATCGTGTCCACAAAAAAGTTTATACACATAGTATTAAGAACGAGCGCACGTTATCAAGAATTTGTAGATTCCAGCTATACTGCCGATCGTGCACACCCCAACCGTCCGAAAAGGTTGTCACGAAGTCAAAAACTAAAAAAGACTCAACCCAGTCAGACCATTTGTCCGGGTTGGTTCAAGCTAAGAGAGGCAGCAGCATGCGTAGAAGGGGCACCAATCGCCACGTGGCAGCACCAAAGTAGCGGGCCGGCTCGACACGGACACGCGAATATTGACGACGTAACGTGAGATCCTCTGCGGTGGTGGGGACCATGATGCGCAGATCACGATGATGATACGCATCTGCCATTCACGTGCGTATCTGACGGTTATTATCTCTTTGCACGGATGATCTCTTCACTGCCACAAACCCCCAAAAGACAGATACTTCAACAAAAAAAAAAAAAGGCAGAAGTAATTATTTTTAAAGAATAATTTATAATTAGTTGAAATAATTTATAATCAATGATAAAATATTATGATTGATCATAAATTACGTAAATAAGTTATAATTTCTCTTTGTGAGTTATAATTTCTCGTTCACGAATTGAATTTAATTTTAAAAAATTGTAATCTTCATGATCGATTATGTCTTTGTATAGTTATAATTTACATCTCTTGAAATTATAGCTTGACCTGAAAAGCTAAATACACATACACACATACAATAGTTTTATACAATAAGAGCTTGTTTGGTACAATAAGGGTTGATTTAGTAGACGTATTATGAAGGGATTAAATATTAAATTATATTATTTTTTATTTAATCGGGTTTAATACTTCGTTTAGTAAGTAAATTTAATACCGTATTAATTTCAAAAACGTATACTAATCATATATTTATCATATAGTTTTTATACGATAGATTTATATTATGGATGTATTTTAATATCACAAAGATATATGATGTTATAATTCAGCTCCAATGTATTATTTTACGTATTTATTATTATAACTCTTCAACTGATAAAATTTAATTGTTATCAATATAACAAACACTGACTGATTGTTGGTATTTTTATTAATTCAATATTAATATCATGAAATAATGTCATAATTGAACAACCGATTGGATTAAATAACTATTATTTAACGCTTATATTGTGTATTACCAAACATTCGATAAAATTACGTATTCTTCTAATAATTTATTTAATCTTATTTTTTATCAATTTGTATTGTATTAGACTGTATTATTTTATCCAATCCATTAATTTATATACGGCAACCAAACGAGTCCTAAGTGATCTATGAGTTTGAATCTTATCCCCATATATTTTTTTTGCTCATTTTTATCATACCACTCATTTCTATGATAAATTGAATTATTTAAATTTTATTAATTTGTGATTCAATACAATTTGTATTTAATAATACAATAAGGGAGCTATGAGTTTGAATCTTATCCACATATATTTTTTCTTTTCATTTATATCACATTACATATTTCTAACACAAGTTGAATTATTTAAGTTTTTAATTAATTTGTAGTTCAATACAATTTTTATTTAAGATATTGCTCATATACGATAGTATACACATATTGATATTTTTTTAAGTCATATATTTTGAGAAAATTTTGTTGATTTTTTTAAAATAATGGGTAAAAATTAATTTTAAATTATATAATTAAAAAATAGAAGAAAGAAAACTTATTATTAGATAATGTATATCGATTTTTGAATGTTCAAATTTTGAGTTGCATGGTGTCTATAGGGATAAGTTATTTCTAGTATGTCCATATATATGATACCAAAACTCGAATTTTTAGTATTATATCTTTAATTTTTATCTAATTAAAATATGACATGTGAATTTTTTTTAAAAAAATAATTAATATTTTTTTAATCAATTATTACAAATTATCCGAATAAAAAATAAATGGTTTCAGATTACTTTCAGCATGGTGCCGCATTAGTACCATAACCTTATTTCCACATGTATTTAAGAAACAAGATTGAAATCCTCACCATTATATTTCGTCTCGGGTTTTTACTCAATGGTAGATGATGCATCTATCATGAATTTAAAAGGGACACATTATTTATCGGTGTGTTTATCATCTATATAAGATGGGTGATCTATCATTTAGTAAAATTGAATAAAAATATAATAAAAAAGATTTATTTCCTATTAAACAATACTAGAAAGATATAGTGGCCCTATCTTGCTCTCTACCTTTGCTCTTCCTATTATTTCCTAGTAAATATTTGGCTATTTTTTTGAGGGGGTATATGTGTTAGCTACTCAATTTATTATATTAAGTTTTTGTAATTTCCAAAAAAAAAAAAAATCTTTTGCTTATTTATATTTTAGGATTTTTAAAAGAGATGCATAAACCTTATCATAAAATTGAAACCTTGCTACAACTTAATTAAATTATTTTGAGAAATTAACTCTAATGTGTTTTTTAAGTCCAATTTGAGAATATGACAAGTCTTAATTTACCCAAATTCGAGTTCAACAATTAGTACTTTGAAGAGGGGGGATAAGAGTTTTGTGTATTGTATATGACTTTTTAGATGCTAACTACAAACATATTTTTCTCTTTATAGAAAATTATCTTTATGTTTTCCTTTCCCCTTTACAAATAAGCCTATATCACCCTAGCTACAATTACATATCTATATAATAAAATACATAGTAACTTGAATTTTTATCTCCTACACATTTTTCCTCTTAAAAACATCACATCACTTATTTTTATCACATGTCAATCATTTAACATAATTTGTAATTTAACATAATTTTTATTTCAAACATGCGAAAAAAATGTTGAAAACCATAATATAAACAAATTGAAAAAATTTAATATAATGAGATAATTTTTTTGGGCGTTCGAATTTTATATTTCATTGTGTCTTCAGGCTCGAGTTATGACTAGTTTTGTTATATAGCTACACATTATCTTTGTTGAGGTTTGTGTCCTATGAAGTGGGTTCTTGTCGAGTTTTAGCGGATTCGTGTCAAAAATTACTTCATTCATGTCCGATTCGCTTATTAATTCATGTTTAACGAATCGTATCGTATTGGATTCATGTCGTGTATTTTTAATGATTAGTTTCACTCATACCCGATTCATTTATTTATCGTATCGTATCGAATTCGCTCGTTTATTAAACAGGTGGCTTAAGAAAAACTCAAACTCTCTAATTCCGTGTCGTGTTCGTGTTATGTTAACGAATCGTATCATATTTTGACACTCTTTGTTGCCTACATCCAAACTGATGTGTGTCCATTTGATTGGTATTACCTCTTTTGGTGTTTGATAAATTGGCTACAAACCAACCAAATTGGTGACATGAGAAATGCTGTAAGTATCAACATTTTGCATTAAAACAATAATAACTTCCAAAAGATAATAATTATTTGAAGAGCAAATATAATAAAAAGGCTTTAGTTTTGAACATTTCATAGTGAAAGTCGGAGGGGAGATGGGGGAGAATGGTAAGAACTTGGATCCATTAAATTCGGGCTAAAATTCAGGTGAATTTCGATTCAAATCAATCAATCTTATTAGACGAGCAATCTGGATTATACGTGAAAATTCGACTACATCACCCTCGACTCACACAATTAATATCCATCCAATTTTACTTGTACATTTTTTACTTTGTGAACTCTAGAATTTCGAAAAATTCTAATAAGAACTGTCAATAGTAATCGACACAAGAATGTGACATAGACCTGTTCTTCATTGCCGAGGTTTGTGTTTGGAGTTATAGACAAAACTAAACCTAGTGAAAACGGTGTCCATTAAAAAGTAATTGAATTGTTCTGAATAATTGTTTCTTTGCATAACTATTGCTTTGCCAAAGTTGTTGAAGATTATGATTGTTCGGATTTGATGGTAACCATTCTTGGCCGTACTTCATCCGGCCATTTTGTTTTACACCAAAGTTAAATGCAAATTGACAAATACTTAAAAAAAAAATTGAATTACGAGCGGTTGCTCCGTCCAGCTTCCTAGATCCATTATTTTTTTCTTGTTAGACCATCCAGTATCCGAAAGTCACTTTGAGCTCCGACTAATCCGGATTCGAGTCGGATAAGATCACAAGGGCGGCAAAGCTCTCCCTACCGAGCACAGCTGCGTTTCCAAGACTCGAACTCGAGACTTTAGTTAAACTAGAACTGTCTCTCATCAACTGACTAGATCCATTATTAATTATATGTGTAAGGATCCTATCTAATTAACTATACATTTAAAATATAAAAGATATATAAATTAAAAACGTTCCATAAAACAAAATTGTAGGGTTTAATTTAAACTATTTAAAGTTTGAAGATAGTCAAAAACTTAATTAACGGGAAAATATCCACTATTTTATTAGAATTTACGGTGACATATAATATATACAAGATAGTGGACGAATAGCCAAATATAAAAAATAAATCTGGGTATAAAATAAATAAAGTGAAAAGATAGGGGGAGCAATATGTAATATTAATAGTTTCATCTCAAACCTGGATACGGGCCAGTCTTTATGTAAGCCATGACATATCTGGATTCGTGTCGTGAGTGATATCAAATCGAACATGTAAAATCGGGCTGTGACCAAAATGCCCTTTCCCGTGGTTTAAAACTGATTTTTTTTTCTTTATTTTTTTGAAAAAAGATTCGATTATATACAAAATTTGAGTAATTGTGAACAAAGGTGGAGTGATCTTTTAAGTCTGTCTATAGATCGGAATTTGAATCGAATCTGGATCTAATTAGTCAGATATGAATTGATATTTTTTATCGATAATTTGAATCCGAATACGAATTCGATATCTTATATTTCACTGATTCTTGGATAATATACCTATTGATCCAAATTATTTATATATTTCTATATAAATATCGTAGACATAAAGTGATTATTTAAAAAAATTTAGTTGAAATTTAAGTATAATTTGTTAAAATTTAGTTAATTAAAGTTATTCAAATCAAATTTTGGATTGTTAACGAATATGGACCATGAAAATAAAATCCATCAGATTATCATATCGGATTTTTGAAATCAAATTCGAATCAATCAAAACTTAATCCGTTGACAGGCGTAAGCTGCAAGTCCACCACCCTCATATTGTTTTGAAAATATGTTACTCAACCAGTGCTTCAATGATAAAGGTGGAGCTACCAAAGACTTTCGGGTTACATTATTTCAACAAAATTCAAGCGTGCATGAAATTGACCTTAGATTTTGTTTTTAATAAGTGTTGGGCGCAATTGTTCGCAACTTCTATAATATAAAATAGGGTAAGTTTCAATAAGTTTATTCGAAGGGATCAAATAGATTTATTTAATGACTATTAACATTCCTCTCAAAACTATTTACATTGTATAGTGACTTCAGGTACGGGTTACCTAATAGAACAATAAAATTGAGACTATGAAGAAATGGTTGTCATTTATAATCAGACCTTAATCTATTGTGAATTTGCAATCGATGAAGTCATTTACCCCATAGTTTCTATTCAAAAGGTTATAATTCTTGCTTCAAATAAACATTGTCGAGTTAGTTTAAAAACATGTTCCTTGAAAAACAACTGAGGTATGAAAAATATCGAACTTAAGATCTCTTGCTTGCAAGAGGACAGACTTGACCACCAGACCACCCCTAAAGGTTAGGAAGTTGAGTAGATTACCCTTTATTATGTTGTCATTAGTTATATGTTTGGCATGGTTAAACTTCAAGGTCAAGAACAAAAATGAAGAAAAAAAATAGGGAAATTTACAACCATAATGCCTGTAGAGTTGGTGAAACTTTGCACAATAATCATGGAAGACACAATGAAAACGAAATGGAGGCCATCTTCCCATTTTGGAAAACAGTAGCAATTTGTCTAACGCAAAGAAAATTTTCTATAGCTCTATTTGCAAAGAGTAGTGATGGTTTTCTGACACCTATGGTACATTTCAACTGAAAGTTCAGTTCACATGCAGCTCCAGTTATTCTCAGATCAGCACAATATTTTTCCATACACACAATGAGAGAGAGAGAGAGAGAGAGAAATTAAATTCAATAAAGGATTTAAATACATAGGCAAGTGGACAACTATTTTGCCATTGATGCATACAAGGATGTGAGTCATACCTTCTCTTGACATAGACCCTAGAAAAAAGAGGGATGTTTCTGTCATTTTGAATAGGATTACCCACATAATCTCTCTCTCTCTCTCTCTCTCTCTCTCTCTCTCTCTCTCTCCCAACCTATTTACATACTCTGTCTGTATATGAAATGTTGAGTTGGGGGACCATTGGGTTCTATACTTTATTGACTCCCTCCTCCAATATGTCAGAGTAGGGTTCATCCAATCCTTGCCTCAATTGACAGCTTGAATTTTCTTATTAAATAATCTCTCTTGTCTTACAATTAAACTAAGTATTGCATCCTCACCTATATAAGCATCTCCCTCATTTTTGTTCCAAACAAATACACCAACCGTAGCACCCCTCCTCCACTCCCTCTCTCTCTCCTCTGTTTGTCTCTCTGTCTCTTTAAGTTTCAACTTGGTGTATGCCATGGAGGGGGTGATGAAGAAAGAAGCTTATGTTTCAAAAACTACTACATCACCACTATCCATGCACAAGGATTCACAAACAATATCGAAAGCCAAGCCCAAGATTCGCATAATTCACATATTTGCACCGGAGATCATCAAGACAGACGTAGCGAATTTCCGGGAACTGGTGCAAAGACTCACCGGGAAGCCCACAGAAAACAGCAGCACCAAGAAGAAAACAAAGCATACAAGAAAAGAAGAGCCAATTAGAACTTTGCCTCACAAGCCAGTGGCCAAGAAAATGGAACTGCGTTCTGGGTTTCATTTTCCTCAGTTTAGAGAGATAATCAAAGGAGAAGAAGAGATATGGGGTGGTGCAAATTCAGGTGGTGGATTCTTAGGAGGGTTTGCAGATTTAGATGGTTTCATGCAAGAGTTTAATGGGTTTCCATTGCTTCCTTTGGATTCTTCTCACATGGAAACCTATGGAGAGTCTCAGCTTGCCTAGCTGAAAAATGGTTCTTCTTAATTTATGACTATTGGGTTATTGACCAATCTTTTGTTGATGGGTTAGCTTGATTAGGGTTTTTAACTGAATTCTTTCTCTAGCTTCTGCTATGTTGTTGATCTCTCTCTAATTATTTCAAAATTCTAATCTCTCTGCTGTATAAAAGAGATATATACATATACCATTATCAGCATATTTTTTCTTTTTCCGGCAGAGAAATTGAACTCACTTCTCTATTTTCCATTTGGATGTTTGTCGATTAACTGAATATATTGTTTTATTTCATTACAAGCTTCTATATGTATGTGTTTATGGATTTTGTTCAAGGGTTTTGTTTCTTTCTCTTGGATGTTGTTGTAACATTTGTTTTTTCCTCTAGTTGCAGGCTCTCTCTCTCCCTCTCCCTCTCTCTCTGATCAAATCTTTGTTGTATTATTGATCATATGCCACTGTTAATGTTGATGTTAATCCTTTCCTCAAAAAGACTACTGTTTGGTAGGCCAAATTGGACTCTGCAAGAATTTGATAAATATATTACTTTTCTTGCAAGATTCACTATATTTTCATACCTTGACAAAGAAAGTCTTCTGAGACTTATCAACTTGGTACAGTGTGCAAACAAATTTTTTAACACTCATAATCAATCATTATCGTTACACTAACAGAGTTTCTTATAAAATAATTTTATCAATAATGCTATATTGATCAAATTTTCGAAAATAATATGGTAAAGACATGGGTAAAAAATATACATATCTCCTTCCCTTAGATTTAAGATGTGGCATTAACTTTTAGTTGTTTTAATTCAATCCTTAAATTATGTAAATCATAGCAATCAACTTTTTCCATCTCATTGTTTCGTTTGTTTAACGGGAAAAAACATCTTCGACGCTTGTTTTAATTTCCTTCGATCACTTCTATTTCTTTAGTTTTTCTTCTTCTTTTTTCTTAATATAAAAATTGAACGAACGTAATTGATTGTTACGATTTTAACAATTTCAAAACTGAATTGAGACAAACAAATTGAATATGAGTATGACATTCTCTATTCTTCGTTGAAACAATTAATTGCTCATTATAATAGTTAAATATCAATATAAATAAGACAAAAAAATGAAATCAAACAAGAAAATTAAAGTAATTTCGAAACTAATGAAACAAAAAATGATTAGACTTTTATAACATAGTTGATCTTAGAGATATAGAACATGGGTTGATTGATGTGTATTCTGATGACAGATAACTTATATAAAACAACCAATAGGACTAATAAATGAATAAAGATGTATGTACATTTCACCTACACTTTCTAATTTATATAAAAAAAGAAATCCAATTTATTTTGACTTAGGAACAGCCTAAAGTCTACGTTTTTACATAAATTTTATGACAATTTGCAATATTAATTTTTTGGGCGGGCCCACACCATCACAAGTTGAGAATTATATGAAATGAATAAGGTTGTCCCTGAAAAGGGTTACATAATATATTGTGTAAGTTAGATAGATGACCTCCTGAAACTATGCCATTTGTGTTAATTAAATTTTAATTTTTTTTGTATTAATTTAGCCTCTAAACTCTTTAATTATGTCAATTGAGCTCTTCTGTCTACCTTTGTTAGAATGTGTCACTCACGTAACTATGTGGCATAAAAAAACAGAAGGGTTCAATTAGCAGTTCAATCGCTCAATGGACACAATAATTTGACACAAGAATTATAATTTGAGGATTATATGTATAGTTTATTCTAATCATTTGTGTTACGTGAATGACGCATTTCGTCATTTTCTATTAAAAAAATCTAGCAAAGGCCAATAAAAAGACTCAATTGACACAATAAAAGAATTCAATGACTCAATTGACAGAAAAAAAAGCTCAAGAACTTAATTAGCATAAGGGTCATAATTTAAGGGTTATATGTGTAATTAAATCTAATATATTTAAATTTTATCTACCAGTTAATGTCAAATTGATATCACATCCATATTAAATGGAGTTCACATTAACAAGGGAAACCATAAATAAATGCTTCAATAGTGTTACAATCTAGGCATAATAAAACTATAATAGTGATGATGAATGAATCATCATAAGGCTAAAAAAAAGGCATAAGATTCCGCCGGCCTACATGACGGTTTGTGAGAAATAAGCGATAATTTTATACCTATTTTATAGAGATTAATTCTCAAACTAAAATCGCGTATCAACATTCATCGTAGAACATCAATTTTCATTTTCTACCGACAAAAATGCATTATAATCAACTTGGGCCGGATTAGTATTTCCTTCAATTTGATCTTCCAACGATCCTATTCCAGCGTTAAATTCATGTTATTAGCTAGAACAATGCTATTCGGACCTAATTTGTTGACCTAATTTACTGACTTAATTCACTATGACATTTGAAATTTGGTGTTAATCCAATGGTTCCAATAAAGTCACGTCATTAGGTCAATAAATTATGTCAAATTTTTAGGTCCAAATAACATTTTCCTAAAAAGCAAATAGATAGACATTGGGAGAATGGGAGCACACTTTGGAGTATTATTTTTGAGAGACTCCTTTTGATGAATATTAGTGTCCACCACATAACAATTACTCGAAAACAAACATTGTTCAAATCTCTATCTTGTCCATCCCTTTCCCTACCTCCATACCAAGTTATCATTTTTTTTTTAACAACGCTATATATTTCAAATTTATAGCCTAAATTTGCATCCCAAATGAAGGGAATCATTGAATCAGAGTCCCATTTGAAAAAATTGATAGACCCACTAATCCAACAGTCTTCTTCATTTTGGATGTAAATTTAATATACATAATATTTTTCTTTTTTTTTTTAGTTCAACATTTAAGAATATCTAAACTAATTTACGATGACCACCAACCCTTGACACAGGAGGGGGAGGGGAAGAGGTTGGGGGACTAGAACAAGAGGATTGAAGTCCTTTATGAGGTCACAAGAAAGTCCTCCCCAAAAAACAAGACCAATAAATGTATAAAATACCCTCTCCTCTTGAAATTGTTTCCACATTCGAAAGTCAGAGAAGCATGGCACGTTTTCAGTCAAGTAGATTCATATTTCACACCCACACCCACACCCACACCCACACCCACACCCAATACGCAATTTCTTTGACTATTCTTCATGAACCCATATAGTTTTAGAATTGTATGCCAATCACTGTGTGAATACAAATACAAATACAAATACATATATATATATATATGTGTATATATATATTTCTCACGTGTGAATCTAAATCTATAAATCAGGAACATACGCGCACGCATAAGAAGAAGCTTCGATAACAGCATGACCAGTACCTTTCCGGTATTTTTTAAGATCAACCACTTCATCTAATAAGTCAATTGACTTGAATTTGAGAACAGGGGAAAACTTTACCGAGTCCTCTGGTGTTGAAGATTTACTCATACACACACCGGTGCCGGCCCAGGCCCAACCTTTAGGCCAGTTAGGTCATTGCCAAGGGCCCACAATTTGAAAGAAAAATTTAGAACCCAAAAATAAAATAAAAAATGATATATAGTTAAAATTTTGGAATATAATTTAAATACTAAATATATTTTAATCAGTGAATTAAAAGTGAGTGTTAACTTTAAACAAAATTCACTATTTATCTAATGTACTTAGTCCTCAAATTAAACCCAACTAGCATTATTTTCTAAAATAAATTAGAATCTCTTTCAAAAAAATTTAGGACCTTAAAGTTCAACTTATTTTTTATTTCACCCAATATTTATATTATACATATTATTACTTTGCAGTCTTACTATTAAAATCAATTGTTTATAATATAATATGTGCCAATAATAATTTTACATTTGTATAAATTAAATTTGAGATTATTTTTTAATAACTTTGTTTACAATGCACAAGATGACTATAAAATAGAGTAAATAAAAGTACTGCACTAACTATCTATTTTATTTGTAAAAATAGCTCATTTTTTCTATGATATCTAACAACTAAGAGTAACCTGTGCGTAAAGACACTGTGCAACGTAAATGAGAAGTGATGAATTTATGAAAAAAAATCAATTTGAATGCTTTTGAGAGTGGTTTTTGTGACCGTTAAATAAATCTATTTAAGAGTGTAAGATAAACTTATTGAAACTTATCTTGTTTTATATTATAGATGTCTCATTTATTTTAGGACCACTCAACTTGTATAAATTCTTATTTTTATATACATTTAGAAAAAATAAAAATTATTTTACTAGTTAAACTAATTTTCTATTATATTTCTCTTTGAACTTAAAAAAATAGTATGTATCATTGTATTTGATTTCCATATTTGACTTCGATAACACAATTTTTATTTATAAAATTTAAATTTAAAATTTGAATTATTATGTTATATCTCAAGAAAAAAAATTGTAAATAAACATATTTTAATAAATGTTTTAGCATTATTATTATTATTATTAAATAAATATTTATAGGGTCTCGTATTACATTTTCGCCTATGGCCCCAAATTAGATTGGGCCGCCCCGCCCCTGACACAGACCAATAGAAGGCACAACAAAATTTTGTAAAATAATTCCAGCGATATTAACTATACTCCAGTTTTAAATTGTTATTCATGTGGAGGAAAAAAGTCGTAGTTCTTACAAGTGGAAACGAACTCTTTCTAACTCTCATACTCTGGCACAGGTTCTGTCATGGGAGATGGTACTGCATCCAACCTAGTAAGAACTTCAGGCACTCCAGCAGTATCCCTGATTATCTGCATCAAGACCACCATCAACATAAGAATTCATCACAGCATATTTACAATATTTTTCCAACAACACATGGCAAACCCAGTACTCATAATAACCTCATCCAAAGTTTCCAAGTAAATGTGGTGCAAGCCATGGACCAGATGGTTTAATAGATCAGTAATAACCCCTTACCGGCAGAAAATTCCATCACTATTTTCACATTTTCCTTTTCTCACCCCCTGAGATTGATGTTATTGGTACCTTTCCATTTGAGGCATGATGTGAAAAAATAAAACCATTACAAATAATATTGTGAAAAGTAATTTTAATGATAGAAAATGACAAAAGCAAAAAAAAAAAATCTTTCTAATAGAGCTCATTATAATGATAAAATGACCAAAATACCTTACCATATAGACGAATCCCTATTTCAAAATATGCCAAAAAGTCAATGTCAACAAGGGAAGTCAATAATACAAAAAGGAGTTAGAACGTCATTTGCCACAAGTTAGGGTCATAGGGAAACAGAGCACGAGTATGACGACACTAGATTTTTGCAACAAATTCTATGACCTTGTCCACACTAAGAAGAATCCTTTTATCTGAGGTGATTCTTCGTAGTGTGGACAAGGCCATAGATATATTAGGCTAGTAAACACAAGCGAGTGCCATATGAGAAGTAATCACATAGCAGCTGTTGCACCAATGCTAAAAACGGCAAACAACGCGAAAGAAAGAAATTATCAAAAACCTCATTGTTTTTTTTTTTCATCTTCGGGAGCAAGATTACCGGACAAGAAACTAAAGGCACAAAGTGTTTGGAAATTTGATGACACAAATATCTACACTAAAAAACTTACTAGGATCTCATCATCGAGATAGGAAATCATAAAAAGTCTCTGGAAAGTCCCACCTGTAGTCAAAAGAGTACAATTTTAGAACTGATTCACTAACAGAACAGGCTACAAGTGTACAAGGAAAAGCTACACAAAATAAAAGCCCACCCTTGTTTGCCAAAAAAAACGTTTCTTTTCCCCTTTTGTTTAACTTACTTGTTTATTGACATTTTTTGCTAAAAGAGAGGGGCTGGACCATTTCATGTTGGAAAGACATAAATCAAATGCAAGAACATTGAATGCAACATGTTTCCCATGCAAAAGCCGAAGAAAATCTTACTAAGATGATGGTGAGGAGTAAAAATGCAGAAATCAAGAATTGTATAGGTGATGATTAAAAGAACCCAAAAAACAATTTGCCATGTTATTTTGGATAGAAGTTTATAAGTAAGTCAGGACCTTGCCATAGCATCAGAGCATTGCAGATGAAGTAGAGAAATGAGTATAAAGCAATTCCCCTCCCACCAGCCCCAAAAAGAAAACTACAAAGAAAATTTCACCAAAACTTCCATGAGAGCATTGTGGACGAAGTAGAGAAATGTGCATAAAGAAATTCCCCTCCCACCAGTCCCAAAAAGAACACTATTAAAGAAAAATCCACAAAAACTTCCATGAGGGGCTTATGGCGCTATGCTTTACCATCATCATCTCACAAGTTTGGCGGTAGTCAAGGAAAAAGTTTATAAATGTGTTAGTGGAATCAAAGATGTTGGGTAAACACCAGTACAAGAAAAGTTGAAATCAGATTAATTGCTATCATAGGGGGGGGAGAGGATGAAAGAAAATCATCTTTATTTTTCTATTTTGGACTTAAGACAATAAATGCATCACTTAAAAAAAAATGGCTGAATAAAAGTTGTAGCAATGCAAAGAGCATGGTAAGTAAAATCTTGATGGAGGATATATGCTAGACAAAGCTCAATGTAATGGATTCATGTAGCTGATTCAAGGCAGTAAGACTTAATAGTTTGTTAAGTTGACATTAAAATGAAGATTTAAATGGTAACAACTCAACGGAGTTGGTAATATTTCTAGAAACTCAAAGATAGGCTTCTGGTTTGTAAACATAGCAATGACAATGACAAGAAAAAAGATCATTTCCTCCTATGAATCAAATGGCCAGAGAGAGGATGGAGAAGGATGTATGACAAATGGAATACTAACGTACAAGCTGTGGAGCCAAAACTGATGATGGACAGGAAAAAAGGGGTAAAATGCTAGTTATAGCATGTTTTAGTCGGTAAAGGCGTAAAGCAATACAAATATTTGTTTCTAAAATGTGTGAAAGGAGTACACTGTACACAAGGGTTAGGGCTTTGGAATTCTAATCAACCAAAGAAAGACAAAGTTCAGGAGCTGTCCAAGATGCGTTGAAATGTAAAAGGCTAATTTTTCGTGGGTTTGGGTTGCTAAGATTAAGCCTTTAACAGAATGAAAGATTGGGCTTTGAACTAGGACATTTTGGGTTCAAAAATGGTTCTTGACATCAGACTGCATGTATAATTGTGTAAAAGGGCACAATATAAAGAAAACTAAGGATCATGTTCACTGTTGCAAAGTCAGGTGACATAATTCTCATCAAGATATTTCACTAAATTAAGATATGACACATATTTATAGGCTACAAAACTACTACTTACAATTAGAACTAAGACTCCCAAAACTTTGACCTTTCACTACTAGATTAGTCTAGATAACTTGGCCTTTAAATAAAACCAAAATAACAAAATTTGACCCAAAATAAGACCCATTGACAATAGCTAGGACATATGTCCACCAATTTTTGAAAAGACCAAAAAACCCTTCACTCATTAACCCTAGTAAAACATAACTACACTTGAAAAGAAGCTTATTACCCTAAAATAATATATGACTGACTGACTCTATTAACTACCAAAGCTTCTTGTATCCTTGGGATCCACGATCTTTGTTTTAGACTTCCAAAGCCTATGATAATTATTCAACCAATCGGCAGAAATTGAATGCATCAGGAATATTCTTCAAAGAACAAGACCCAAAAGCTGAGTGGAATAATGTCGAGCAAGAATGGTTGAGCTCTTCAAATGATCTCCAGTACAACCTACCGAAATTAGCACTACCGTGTGAACTCTGAAGTCTGAACCACCAAGTGGCCAAATAAAAAGGAAAAGAGGACACCTTGAGAGAGCACTCCATGGGTGTCATGAAAACTAGGGCAAGTATAGAATATTGCAAAGGGGCACGATACTTAGCTCATCTCAATTGGCATAAACAATCATTCCTCCAATATTAGTGCTTCCAATTTAACATTTGTTGTTGGCTCTGGATACTTTGCACATAAACTCAATGGGCATAAACAACGATTCTTCAAATCTCAGTGCTTAACAGCAACAGAACATAGTAGAAAATATATCTAAAACGAAAAGAGTATTGTAAATACTTAAATCAAACTAATGATGTCTGCTCAATAGAAATATTCAAGGCAAAAGCTAAATGCTCACTGAGAGGAATTTTCAGCCCACTGACTACAGCATCCATAATAGGAGCAGGAAGTTGCCGCACTGTGCTAACCGCCTGACCAAAAGCACCTCTAACCTGTTCAGGAATGGTATCCTCGTCAACCTTTGGAACTTCAAGCAATCCTTCAATAGATTCTTCTTTAAATCGAAGTGGTCCCTCTACAGATAACTTGGTTGACAGAATAAACTTGCTTTCTATCTGCATTTCACCAGAATAGCTCAATCTTTGCCAAAACACAACCAAGAATTTTGTGATTACATATAATAACCAACAGTCTCGAGCAAACAGCAGCAAGCAGAAACCTATAACTATGTTTACCCTTATCTCTGGAAGCCATGAGGTATTCAAAATTAAAATACTTAACGTTGTGAGATTCAAATACCTTTCCCTAAACAACTTCAAAAATCCTAACAAAAATGCACTAATAATTAGCTCTGAAAAAGCTCAAGTAAATCCAAAGAAAAGCTTCCACTAAACAAACAACATAATCTTGGACGATCATATAAGAATGATTTGTTAAAACAACAGAAAATTTAATAAATCCAAAACCTAACATAAAAATTCAATAAATAATAAGGAGAAGAGTACTATAAGCAATGCAGACAGGTCAATGTACGTCTAAGAAGCATGGACACGGACACGAGACACGAATACGACACGACACGACACGGACACGACATTTCTCAAAAAAATAGGACACGGACACGTTGAGGACACGCTACAAAAAATTATATTTTATATATAGCATTATATAATTTATTACAAATATAGTGATAATGATATACAATTCATAATAGATTAAGTATTTTATGATAAGTAAATCTAATATTTAGTCATCTTTGTGAATTTTTAGACTAAAGCGTCCATATAATAGTCAGTAATCATCAAAAATTTTTTTTTGTAGACAATGTATACCTAATATATAATTTAAATAATTGCCCTCATTTTCTCAATTCCTCTTTTTTAAAATTTTTATGCATTTTTTGTTTTTATTATTATATTTAGAGTACAATTTTAACATATTAGTAATTATATGTTCTAAATTTTTTAAGCTTTGTTAATCACATTTTAATACATGTCTATTGTTTAGTAGTAGGCACGTTCTAAAGAAATGTCGGACACATCACCAAAAAAGTATCCGACACGTGTCCAAAATTAAAAATTTATCATTTAATTATGGACACGGATAAAAGAGTATCGGGCACGTGTCCGAGAGTATCCGAAGAGTGTCGGTATCCGACACGTGTCGGACACGGATACGTCACCTTCTCGAGAGTGTCTGTGCTTCATAGATGTACGTTATGTGGAAAAAAAAATTCACAATTCCTACCTGATGTAAATCGGGAAAGGCTAGAAATCACAGAATAGAAAAAGAAGAAGAAATAAGAGGGGTGAAAGAGGTTTACCTCATCCTCGCAAGGAATTGGTGAAGAAACACATAAATCTCCGCAGAGAATACTCAATTCTTATTCATAATCACTCTAAATTAAAATAGTTGGGATTACACCATTATTTATAGGCAAAGTCCCCTACTAAAATAAAAACTACTTTCCTACTAAAATACTAAAAGAGTTTCATGATCAAACTCTCAAATCCCTATCCTACTAAAACTCTATAATAATTTCCTAGTCAAACTCTAATTAATACTCCTAGTCAAACAAATACTCCTTAACTAATAAAATAATACTAAAATAAATAATAAAATTTAATTATTTAATTGAAGCTCATCCAATCCCTTTTCGATCTCTATCAATTCTCCTCGGCTGAAAAAAACTCCTCTCCGAAGAGTTGGAAGGCCACAAGTACTCCAAAAAATTTGAAGAAACTTGTATTCCAAGAAAATAGCATTGTAGATCTCCATAGTAGAAAATAATCCCTTCGTGCATTGCATTCATCACAGTCTTATCCGCATTCACTATTATAGGTGAAGAAAGCATATAATCCAGTGGAGACAAAATAACAACTCCATCTGTAGTGGCACCTTTTGAAACTCCTTTAACTTCTTCTGTAAGAAGATCCTTTAAGATCAACTTATCAAAAGCAATTGATGTATAATGAGGAGAAATTTTAGTCTCATCAACGGTATCTAATTTCAGCTCATCATTCAATTGAACTGGAGCTCGTGGTGGAGGGGCTTGAATAAGTACTTGTGGAGGATTGATGACTGAAGATGGACTATTATCGACGTTTTTCTCAACTCCTTTGTCTAAGAGATAAACTTCCATGACCTCCTTTAGTGATGTTATGGACGCCTCTAGTGAATCCATCCGCTCATTCATAGCCTTTTGTAAATCAATTTGTGCTTGAGATAAAGCCTCCACTTTAGTATTTAATTCGGTGTTGAAAACCATCTTGAATGGAGTAGAATTTAGAGATTTTTTTTTATGAATAGTATTTTTGATGCACAGTATACGGATGAACAGTGCACGTATGAACAGTATACGGATGAACAGTGCGGGCATGAACAGTGATTTCGGAGAACAGTGAACAGTTTTTTTTTTTTGTACGAATCGAAGTTGGGCTCTGATACCAATTGATGTAAATTGGGAAAGGTTAGAAATCACAGAATAGAAAGAGAAGAAGAAATAAGATGGGTGAAAGAGGTTTACCTCATCCTCGCAAAGAATTGGTAAAAAAAACACATAAATCTCTCTGGAGAGAATACTCAATTCTTATTCATAATCACTCTAAATTAAAATAGTTGGGATTACACCATTATTTATAGGCAAAGTCCCCTACTAAAATACTAAAAGAGTTTCATGATCAAACTTTCAAATCCCTATCCTACTAAAACTCTATAATAAATTCCTAGTCAAACTCTAATTAATACTCCTAGTCAAACAAATATTCATTAACTAATAAAACAATACTAAAATAAATAATAAAATTCAATTATTCAATTGAAGCTCATCCAATCCCTTTTCGATCTCTATCACTACCATATCAGCCTATAATGTACAGTTTAACTCTCTAGTATTACACATCTATTACTCTTAACAAATACTCTATTAATCTGTCTGATTCCAGTTCATTACTGTAACAGATGTCAACATAGTGAAAATATTTTTTTTTCACGGATTTGCTGCAACTTACAAGGTACTGCTGCTTACCTTAGATCTATTCAGAAACATATGTTTAGCAAAGTTTTTCCTTTTTGGGCAATTAAGAAATATGGAACAATACATAATACAGTGTGAATCATACACATATCCAACCTCAAATGGCAACAGGCACATCATCAAAAACAACTATGACTAAAAAAGGGATACACAGTTCACGAGGCTTCCGCCACTTCGGGGTCCATGGAAGGCCAAATATTTGCAGTCTTACCCACCTGTTAAAGATTGACATAAAGCACTTTTTTGGATAGTGAAAACAGATTAATTTAGAGTTTTGGGTAGTGAGAAAAAATAACGTTTCAGTGGAGCAATCTCATAAATATACACTGAGTGGTGAGTAACAGTGTGAAACAACCATTTAGTGTCTCACTCTCCACAGATAACCACCTATGCTAATGAAATGCCAAAACATTTTTCCACTCAGATGTTCAAATCCTAACTGGCGGCTATTTGGCTCCACCTATGACACATCTGCTACATCTTTTCAAATGTCGCATACCAAGAATATAATGTGTACTCTGTATTTCTACATAAAACTCTCTTGATATGCTCATTTTGTTGCATACTTGTTTTAAATTAGTGAACATATGGCAGAAAACACCATATCATCATTTGAACTGAAGGAAACACATAGGAATATTTCGCCATACAACCGTGTTCTTGGATATCAAATTTCAATGAATATGAGGCTTAGACTCATACAAGGAGCCGACACTCATACCTAAGTTCATGCATCATAAGGCTCCACACATATTCATTGGGAGTTTGGGCAGCCCCTTCAAATGAGAACACCCCCTCATTTTTCAAAACCTCAGGTTCTTATGGTCCAACATGATGATAGATCATGGTTTTAAATAATGGTAACAGTAACAGTCACCGTAACGGAAGCACCGGGCATAATGGACGAAGAGCATAACAGAAGTTAAGTAATTGTTATGGAAGCCAGATACATGTTTTTTCTTCCATTCACACCTACCTCCAAATTGAACATATCCACATTTTAACTTCAAAATCATATAAAAATTCGTAGTTATCTACAAACCCACCTCATCATCGGCAAAGCCAAATGCCAAAAATGCTCCACCATATGGTAAGCTATACATAGTCTACCATGTGAGAGTAGCTGTGAAGCAAACCCACCAACAACCATTATGCTCTGATCAATACCCCACAATGTAAAAACCAGTAACACCTAGAATCAATATCACTGCATCTACTCCAAAAAAAAAACTGTCACCTAAGACAACAACCACTGCCTCTAGAATTAAAGAACCACCACCTCCATATTTATAACCACAAATGTGTCAGCTCCACCATCATTATCACCCTCCACGCACAATGTATGTCCACCACCATCCCATAGCTACCACCATGCTTTCAACTTCATCACCTTCATCCACCATAACCAATGAACGAAACAATCAATTAACATGAAAAAGTCAACAATGCAACCAAACTGACTTTAATCATTGCCGTACCTAAAGCTGCAAAGTTCATGATGATTGAAACTAACACTGAACCAGGTCACCCTTTTAATGATAGGGTGCAATGGGTTCAGCACCAGCCCTTTGGCAGACACCCACACAATGGGAAAGCATTTCAATCATTTGGAACCATGAGGTATTGACCCTACAATCTGAAAAATTCATTTCAGACCAAAGAAGCAGCATGCACACCTCATAGTTTGGAAGAATCAAATGCTTGCACCAGCAGTTCCTTAAGTCCGCCCAATTAAAGATTATTATTACCTCCATACTGTTTAGTACAGCAATATGTGACTATCCTTAGTGGCTCATTCAACCACCTTTCCTCAGCAAATACATTCTTGAGCACTATTGAGGTGATTTCTACAAGCTGAAACAATAGAGAAAGTTCTTTATTTTTTTTTTTGATAAGAAAACAAACTTTCATTTCATTGAAAGTGAATGAGTACATGGACGGCGGATGTTAAGTTTGGTCGCACAATGTCTAGAACAACTTTTAAATCAAATTGCTCACTTATTGTGGGATGAGTACTATGAAACTATTGGGGGCTACAACTTCGATGCACACTTTCCCATAACTATTTTAGTCAACAATTCATGCCCACAGTCCTTTGCACAGTACTCTAACTATTAATATATTTACACATCAGTAATTTTGTTTTCTTTTTTCTTAAATGACACCTACCGGATTGGGGTGGACATCAATGGTCTGTGTTAAGCTCAGATTCCAAACAAAACGTTGTGCCAAAAATGAGGTAGAGATGCGACAACGTTTGTACTAACAGTTCAACTTAAGAAAGTAGAATGCTCCTTTGAATGCTCAAAAACGTCATGAAGACATAATTTGAGCAGAAAGAAGGTCCCCCAAAAGATATTACCGAGTTCAGTAATCTCATGATTGCTGTGATCTTCGCATATCCATCCTTAATCACCACATCCATTTTCCATAGATTTGCCAAATTCGAAGGAAATCTCCTGTAACAACATGAAGTTTGCAATAACATTGTTAGCTGCCATTTAATTCAACCATATGCTACATTCAACTCCTGGTTGCCTTTCGAGTGTCAATAAATTTAAAAGCTCAACCAAGAAACCTTTTGAAGCATTATTTAGAAACATTGAAGTAAATACACGATTTATTTATTTTTTTGCCAGTGTCCTCCAAGCTTGCGGAAACAGGTTATTCTAGTACAACAAAGATCTGGATCTCTTGGAAGGCCTTAAAGAGGCGATTTCTTTATGGATTTGATGATTCCCGGATCAAAAGTGGTTCTTATCCTTTTGTTGGATGGGCAAAAGGAGAACACTTACTCCTTGCTTCCATGACATTTTCTTGAGGGATACTGGAGTCACTCTCTCACAATCAAGTAATCAATACATGGATCCCAACTTCAGTCAATGTGGAAGTCAACACTATTGCCAAGAAAGCACAGCCTCTCTTTTATTCATTTGAGGCCAGTTCTTCCTCTTTACAGAGATGGTGTTTTTTTACTTGCTAGGAGGGATTCATTTGTTTTTTCTTCTTCTTCATCTCTGCTTTTTGCTAGTTGTTTCTCTTTAAGGAGGAATCTCTCATCCTTATGAGCCTTGTTTTGCCTTACTCTCCCTAATACAATCTGTTTTCTTATAAGAGGGAAAAAAAAGTTAATGTTCCCTTTTGGAAGAAAAAAGAAGGGGGAGTGGGAGTAGCTGGGAGCACTTACTCAAATATGATTCTGGCAGTGAGTAGTCCTGGGCTTCCAGATCCAAACCACTCGAAATTCCATCGACCTTCCAAAAAGGGAGACCTGAATAGCTGAAAGCACAAATGAACATCTTATGGATAAGTTGTACACATTAAATTGCTTTGGCAGACTAAGCGCCTACGTCGTTGGCCGAAGTGTTGGATTGAGTCGCTCAAGGCCAATTATTCTCTCATTCACATCAATTCGCTGCATATCTGTCGTCTTTCCAGTGACTAATGCCTCAAAGCCCCCCGCATCTCTGAACTGAAATAAACATCCACAAAATCCATTCGTGAATATTACAAATTGCCATATCAATTACCCCGATGAATGTAAAAATCATTCAAAATACAAGCTTGCACTTATACAACAAACTTGACAATAAAATCAGGACTCTTAATGATCAATATTGCCAAATGGATAGTACTTAAAAGGACAGAAGTGCACCTCAAAAAATGATTAAACAATCTTTCATATTAACAAAGAGTACATCAATCCACAGAATAGAATTCTGAGAGACCTCATTTGCTGAAAGCATTTTGAAAGCCCATAAAAAGTTATAAAATAATTTTGACTCAAGACAAGAAGGACCCATCGCCCTGCATTTGCTCAGACCAAGAAAAATTACCTCCAAAGTGACAAATTAACTCAATCAAATAACAAACTACCAAATTTAACCAAAGAATTGAGCCAATATTTATACAAATACGATATATACAAACTTAAAGATAAAACTCTTTTGTCTTCCAGTTCATAATTCAAAGCCTATGGTTTTTGAATCAAGTGAAAAAAAAAATCAAAAGAGACATTCTCCCTGCCAACAAAAAATAAAGTTATCAAAGTCAACTAGTAAATTCTCAAAACATACCAAATCAGAGAACTTAAATCAGCTTATAAAAAAAATATATCAGCATAACTAAAAAAAACTAGCTACTTTAACGAAAGTATCCCTGCACCTGCACTTAAAAATCAAATTCAACAGTTTTTCAAATCAAAATCTGGAAGTGCCAGCAGATACATAAACCAAAATTCTTATAAAAATTACCCCACAAAGAAAAATGATAAGCTGCACATGCACAAGCACACTCACATCATACAGGATTCAAACTTAAATCCAGGAACTTATACTCCTGTAATTGTAAATCCTATCCATGATTCACTGAAAATCTTATTTTTGGCAAGAAGTGGAAGCAGCCAACATGATACATTAATGCTCGAAAAATAGAAAAAGAAAAAAGAAGAAGGAATGTAGCCTATAAATGATTTTGCGAGATGAATCAATTTATATTATATATATACACATATTACATCATCTTTGTATATCTATGTGTGTGTACGTTGTGTAGATACATAAATATATGTTAACAGAAACTCGAAAAATTGCTCCCCTCTATCAATGACCGAGGATTGATGAAGAAATCAAAGACAAACAAACAAATGTTAACAGAGGCAATAAATTTTCTATTCAAGCCAATACATTGCAAATCAAAGCGACCAACGAACCATGATGACAACATACAAGCTACACTCAAAACTGAAAATTTTTCAAAAATTATATTGACCAATGAACCAGGGTTGACAATAAAAGCAATAAATAGATGATTCTTGCTCTACTAAATCAAATATTATAAAAATGATAGAAAATAAGAAACTCACAGCAAGTAGTAGAGATTCCTTAGCTGAAAGTCTCTCCATTTCTTTAGCATAAGCAGCTGACGCTCCTTGGACGGTGTTCGAAACCATTGCTCTGCAGATGGAAACTCTGTGGATCTCCACTTTCCGTCTTATTTTCTTGCCATTGCAAATTTTCCGACCATTTTCCGGGAAAATAGGCAGAGAAGCTAACCAAGTAGTGGTACTATTAGAAGTGGAAGAAAACAAGCATAGTCCAGACGACATCGGAATCAAATTTGTAACTGAACAAGACATTGATTCAAAAATATGTGGTTATGGAGATTTGAATTGGTTGATAAAAACCCTAATTTTCTGGTGCAATTGGGGATATGATGTGGGTCTGGGAACTGTGGAACTGTAAGCTCATTTGGTGCAATTGGGATGTGATGTACCCAAGGGCATTTTCGTACATAGAAAATATTTTTTTTCACAATAACAAGGAGAAAAGACTAAAATTCATTTATAAATAATGATAGACTAAATAAAAAATCAAAAAAAAAAATAAGAAATAAATAATATAGTGATATTTTTGTCTCACATTTGCTCATTTAAAATTTAGAGTGCATAATCTTGATAAAGTTACGTATAATTATATATACCACTTAATTGAATCACGATAGAGTATATATTTTTTTTTGGGTCAAGGGCTTTTTTGTACATAGAAAAATATATTTTTCACAATAAAAAGAAAAAATGTAAATTCATTTATTTTTCATATTGTTTTAGCATAATCTAAAAACAAAAAATGAGTACACATAATTTTTAGAAGAAAAAAGGGTAAATTTCGTCAACACTACTTGTAGATCGGCTTAACTTCAGTAACATCTCCTTTCGAATTTGAAATTTCATTGCATTTTCTTTTGTTTCCTATATTCACTTCAAAATACACCCCTTGTTGTAATGAGTTGTTACAAAAAATTAAGAAAATAGTGATGTCATCATCATTTTCTTCAAAAATGTCAATTCTACTTCTGTCTCCTTCGCGATCACTTCACCTCAAATTAATATTTAATTTTATTAAATTAATATTAAAATATCATTTAATTTTATAAAATTAACATTCAAGTTTATGAATTAAACATTTAATTTTTCTAAATTAATATCATTTATTCAATTTAACACCAAATTAACTTTTAATTGTATCAAATTACTCGTCAATTTTTATCCAATTTTACTAATTTAATCTTTTATTTTATCAAATTAATATTATTTTTTAAATTAACACTAAACTAATATTTATTTTTGTCAAATTAACATTATGTTTAATCCAATTTTTATAGGAAACATTACGTTTAATCCAATTAACATTTTATTTAATCAAATTAGAACCAAAGAGATGTTGGTATGTATGTATATGTATAAAGACACTTAATATGTAAAATAGTGTAGAGCTTGGGAGTAAAGTGATAAAATAAGCTTTTTCATTAATGAGTGTGTGTGTGTGTGTGCACACTTGTCTATATGTTGTGGAGTGTGTTAGATTTGTGAAATTGGGGAGGGGGGGAAGTGTGTGCTGAGCGTATGAAATTTGGGGGTATTAGACAGATGTGAACTATCAGAAAGCCCTAACTGAGAAGACAATTCCGAGATAAATGTAAAGGACAGAGTTGTCCACCAATTTGTTGTACTCCTGTCTCGCCATTGATGGAATCTATTACTAAAATACAATTCTTTTATAACTTAATTACTAAAATGCAGTTGTTTTAAACTTATTTACTAATTTATGACACTTTTTAAAAGTGGAATCAACAAGTCCGATTTCATGTGAAAGTGGATTTACTAAATACGATTTCGTTTAAAAGCGAATTTCACAAGCACAACTTCAACTCATAAAGTAGAATTAATAAATACGCTTTCTTATGAAATCGTACCCGCTTTAAAAAGAAAAAACTGTACCCATATTCAAGGAAAGCGTATGTGTTAAAGCTGCTTTATTAAAAGGCGGATATGATAAATCAGCTTTCTGTCTTGTTGATTCCGCTTTCTGATGAAAGCGGTTTTGTCAATTCCACTTTCTAATGAAAGCGTTTTTATCAACACCGCTTTCTAAGTGATATCCCACATATCCCAACCAAAACGCTTTACAATCACATTTTAAAGCATATTGAAAAATTAAATTATGATATCCCATTTCATTTTCACTCCTATTAAACAATAAATATAAAATTAAGTTTCACTAATTTGTACATGAGACTTACTTCTTTACACTACTTTGAAGATTGGCCAATAAGAGAGAAGAGCAAGCATTCATTATTGTTTGTACATGAGACTTACTTTGCTCATGAGCTAATCGAGTGATAAGATTTACTCGAGAGTCAAGTTGAGTCTGATAGGGTCAGAGCAAATATACTTTGAGAAACAACTTAAGGATTCTATAGTGGAAAATTTTTATGAAGAAAAAGGTTATTGAGGTAGAGACTCGAGTAGGTGAGCTTCAAGAGGAGCTTGCTAATGCTAAGAGGGAGAATATTGAGATAGAGGATTAAGGGAAGAATGTTGTTTGCAATCATTACATCAAGATCCTCGACAAAGTAAAAAAAAAACAATATACAATAGATAAGAACAAGTCATTCGGAGAATGTTGAGGAGGGTCTGTCAAGACAACCGAGATTGATGAGTCACATCTAATTTGGGAGGACGTTTAATGGTCCAAAAGTGACTTCCTGATTCCTAAGATTATAGAGAAGTTCATTGTTAACTTTTCATTGTGAGTTGTAATTTAACTTTTAAAAATTAAAACTTAACGTTGAATAATATAATTTTTGGTATCGATCTCAATCTTTCATGATTATGTGATTTATAAGTTATAATTTATATCTTTAAAAAATTATAATTTTATGTATCGTAATCAGTGACGGCCATAGACTTTTCCTTTATACTCAAGTATAGGTGTAGCCGTTTAGAGCATCTCCAACGGGGAGTGCTATCTGGGTGGCAAATTTTTAACCGCCAAAATGTCACCCAAAAATAAAAAAAAATCACTACAAATGGAGTGGCATCAAGAGTGGCAAAATGACAACAATGGCTTGGGTGGCAAATTTGTAAATTCCGGAGAGAGAATGTGAGAGATTACAAAAGAGCCGTTGGTGTATATTGTTCATCTCAATGGTTATATTCAACTAAAAACTTTTATAAAAATACTGAGAGAAGAAAAGGGGAAGGAGACTTGCCTGAAAATCGTTGGTGTCTATTTGCTTGAAAATCAATCCAAGGTTCTAAATTGAAGGGGGTGATTCCGTTGGTGCACTTGATTTTGTCTACTTGCCTAAAAATCGATCCAAGGTTCTCCAAAAGGGGTGATTTTGTTTAGTGTTTAGGGTTTAGGAAAAAGGGGAAGGGGTTGTCTCTTGATCGTTTCAGATTATGCTCTTATTTATTCAGGGCAAATGATACATTGTACCCCAAAAAATTTTTGTATTCACATATTACACCATTTTTTTTTGTATTGTCATATTGCACCATTAATTTTTTTGATATTGTTATATTGCATCATGTTATTTAATTGTATTGTCATATTATACCATTAATTTTTTTGTATTGTCGCCTTGTACCCCATTTTTTTTGTATTGTCATATTACACCATTAAATTATTTTGTATTGATTACTTTGTCGTAGTCTTTAAAATGATTATATATATATATTTGTAGATGAATTCACAATTTGACAGTTCTTTCACTGATTTGTTTATGAACGACATCGATTTATATGATGATGTTATACAGACAAATCTCATAGTATTGGCGCCAATACAAAGTGAAGTTGCTCCAAAAGTGAAAAAATCGCAAAGAGAAAAAATAACTTTTTTATAGAAGAAGATAAATTAATTGTGCTTGCGTGTCTTAACATGAGTAAAGATGCAATTATTGGGAATGAACAACAATGTGATGCTTTATGACATAGAATATTGAAATACGTATAACTTCATCGAAACAATCAAGAAAGAGCAATCACAAGCTTCTATTAAAAGCCGTTGGACTGATATAAATGAAAAATGCATCAAATTTGTCTATTTTTATAGTCAAATTGAAATACTACGATAAAGTGGACATATCGAGCAAGATAGTGTAATTATTGAACTTTTTTAGTTAGACACTATTATGTTTTGATATTTGAACTATTGACTAAATGATTTCATATATTTTTCAGGTTAATGAAGCAAAATAAATGTTTGCTAAGATTCAATACGAGCATTGTTGAAATATATTGAAAATAGAGCGAAAATAGACTGATAATTTCACCAGCAAGAAGAGAGCAAAAACATATTCAACTAGTAATCCTGTTGAATCAACTCATGTTGAATTTTGCTATTCAACTCCATATTTAGGGGATGACACTGAACCCCATCCACTCCCAATCTCGATAGGTCATTGGACAGAAAGGCTTCGAAGAAACAACTTAAAAACAAAGATAAACAAACTGGTGTTGAAACATCACTAGATAATCACCATTGGAATCAAAGAATGGAAGTGGAACTACAAAAAGTTGAGCGACAACAAAATTTATGCTCAATATGAGATAGCATCAGAGCAACATCGTAGACAATTAGAAATTGAAGAAAGACAGGTGCAACAGAATGAAATGAAAATCATGAAAAGTGACATTATTAGAATAGACCCAATTTCTGCAGCATATTAGAATAACATGAAGATAGAGATTATAAAAAAATGGGATTTTAATTTTTAGTCATTATGTTGCTATTCTTTTTTAATTTGTTGAATTTAAAATTTAAAATTTAAAATTTTTACTATAAAAGTATATCTGTTAAATTGCGATCGTTGTACTATTTAAAATTATAAAATAATATTTGACACTCAAAAAATTACAACTCCCTCGGAGATGCTCTTAGGTGTATATAAATTTTCTCTTTGATTTGTTAAAGCTTTTGGTCAAAGTTGGAAGAACTATTTTTTACTGTTTTTCACTTAAATATAAATTGGACTCCAAATTAGAGTCCGAAATGCACTTTTAGACAATTGGTGTCTCTCACTGTTTCTGTGTTTCCCGCCATGGAAGCCATGGAATTGGAATCAGAGGACAACCTCCAAAGGAAACAATGCTTTTACCAATCCTTGGTATCATCTTCTTATATTCTCTCCCATGCACCAACTCATTTGTTACCTTGTGGTATTGGTATTGCAAAACTTTTTTCTGTTCTGCCATTTTTCATGCCATTTTTCTTTCTTCTTTTATATTACTAACAGGATGAGAGCTTTGCGATACACAAGGAGATGTATAGGGGTCAACAGTACAGCCAGATATACTTTGCTCGGCTCCATTTGATGAGAACTCTCCTTTACTCCCTCCTTCCTAACTGGAAACCCCATTTGCCCGGTAACCTTTTTTTTTTGGTCGATACGTTTGCAAATTTACAGGTTTAGAAATTTCAACACTGTTTTCTTTTATCTTTAATTTTTTTTTGAGCAATTTTATCTTTATGTTCAATTTCGTGTTTTGGGTTGAGGTTTTGGTGGGTTTGAAGTTTTGATGTAATCCCGTGAGAAAGTGGTTTTACTGGAAACCCAATTTGCCCTGTAACCTTCGTTTAGGCAATACCTTCCTGAAGTTTGTATCTTTATTGATTACAAAATTGTCGTCTTTGAACTTTATGTTCAATTTGGTGTATCGGGTGTGGGTGGGTCTGAATTTTCGAATATAATCCTCTGATGTTTACTGAATACTGAGTGATATTTTCGGGGTTTTTTGGGTTTAATATTTGTCAGCTGTTTAAATTTGTCAATGGAGGTGTCAGGTGTGTTTGAGAGGGAACTTTGTATCCATTGTGTTTTCAAGTATCACTATATCAGGAGTTCAGGGTATTGGTATTTATACAGTATATGGTTCAATTTTTTGATTTTGTCCAGCTCATTATTTAACGAATTGATGTTTAGGGTTCTGTCAGCTTTCATTTTCTATGTCATAGAAAGCTTCTGTGGAAGTATTTGGGGTTTTAAATATTGGTGTTACTATAGTAGGGGTTTCATTGAAGTTCCCTCATTTCAACATGAACAAGTTTCAAGCTTTGAACTACTTTCAAAATCTGTCCCACTCATGTTAACCACATGTTTTGTTCTACTATGCTTCAGAGGTCAACTCGTTCTGATGAAGTTATGTATTGCGTCTTTTTGTAGTTTGTTCATCTATTTGTATCCAAGAGAATTCATGTAAGTGACTGCGGTTTGGTGTTTAGGGTGGAGTGATTTTTAACTATTGGGGTTTTATCAGTTGCTGCTTATACATGTTTACAGCTGAAATAAATGGATCTTGTGTTCTCTTGACCTTGGCTCATGGTAACACGGTGCATGGGATTGTGTGGAAAAAATCAAAGAAAAAAAGAGAAAAAAATTGGCTCCAAGTAGTGGGGTTTTGTTTTCAGGTGTGGATGTGATAGTTCTCTTAGGTGCTTTGTGTAGAAAAACAAATTGGCATTAAGAGTTATTTGAATGTTATGAATTAGTTAAAAAAACCATCAGGTTTGTTTGGCTGCAGTCTGCACGGTCCTGGGACTCGAAGAAGGCAAGGAATGCATTATTGTCGGGACCCTGTACAAGCACATGAAGCTTAAACCTTCCATTCTTGATGAGTACTCTAAGGAGGTATTGGGTTTTTTTTGATGAATAAGAATTTAGTTCTTTTAGGTTGTTTTCTAAGTTTCAGGTTTCTTTTATGCCTTTTGAAGCTTTTATATTTGAATTTGAAATATGCAGAGATCAGCAACTGCGCTTGTAAAACCTCATAACTTTATGCATCCAGATGATGATTTGGTTTTGGAAGATGAGAGTGGAAGAGTTAAACTTGCTGGAACTGTGATTATACCTTCAATATATGTGACAGGTCTGTATCATAGCCAGCTTGTCATTTCTTGGCATGGAAGCCTAGCAATCAATTGCATGTGCCTTTTTTCAATTGTACTTGAGGTGAATTTTAGTCATCTTGAGGCTGGTTCTTGCTGAAAATGGGTTGGTCCTTTAACAGACCAATATTTTTTTGGGGGGGATTTCCTCATTCAGCTGTCATCTTTGAGAGGGACTTTTTTTTTGAACTGTTTATGGAGAAACTAGTATGATCCCTTTTTGTTTTGAATGGGAAAAAGTAACCTGGTATATCAATTAGTGGTCACTACTGATTTGTCAGAGTACTACATGCTGATGTAAGGGCTGAAGATTTGTTGTGATATTCTGTTTGGCAGGGATTGTGGTAGCTGTGCATGGGAAGGAAACTGTTGGTGGTGATTTTTTGGTCGAAGATGTCCTAGAAGCTGGCCTACCTCATCAGGAAGAGCTGCCACTTGAATCAGGTAACAGGATAATTAGCCTTCCTGTCTTTTTACTCATGATAGTTTATTCTTGCAATGTGCCTCGTGCACGATCTGGTTTACTGGTGCTTCTTTCTCTGGAGGGTGTTGTTCCGCCTCCAGCCAGTTTTGAAATTTTGGCTGCCTGACAAGTAAACATGTTGGTGGGACTTACCATGGCTACAGATGGAAATGCCATATATTTTCACAAATGAAATTCCAAAATTTCAGATAAAGGATAACATAAACATTGATGTATAAGATCCTATATTATATAAACAAGACAGCCACAAATAAAATTAAGATGAACAACAATTTTGGATAATATGACATGGAGTAATGACCAAGTTACCATCTGTAAATGATATATAGCCATTGGCTATGGGATGGTGCGTGTTAAAGGGGGAAAATTTTGACTCAAATCTATAGAAAAGTGATCTGACTTGAAGCTATGCGGTAACGGTAAAGCATGTCTATTTCTCTTCATTAGGGTTTAAAATCATGAAGTGAACATTTCATGGAAGTTTGAAGCCAAACGTCTGAGTGGATTTTAATGAAGCCAAATATCTGATTGGATTTTAAATATTATTCTGCCATCATTCCTTTTAAAGTTTAGCCTGAATTTGGTTCTTGCTATTTTTTTTAATGATATTGTCTTGCATTGGTTAAGTTAGTTTTCTAAATGCGCATTATATTTTTCATGATATGTTTCACTACTTCATATGTTCAGACTTGCACCCTGCAAAACTTTCTCAGAAGAGCATCTAGAACTTTTCTAAGAATTTGAGTAGTTAAACATATTACAAGGGAGATTATTGATGATATAGTGAACTCACTTTGGTCAATTCTCAAGTGAAAATTGCTGAATTGTATCCTCCTGTATTTTTTTGGAGCTTGTCCCAAAACCTATTAACGTTGACTGCACACAGGAGAAGACAAATATGTTGTTTTTGTATCGGGGTTGAGTGTTGGGAGCAGCTCTTCTAACCCTCTCCAATTTCAGCTTCTTATTGATCACATAACAGGACATCTAGGAGATGAGATGGTTCGTATAGTTTTTGCTTCCTTTCTTTTTGAATTTTTATGTTGCTTAAAAATTCATCTTATCTTACTTCATATATTCATCATTTGGACAGGAACAACGTGTTGCAGCTGAAATAGTTCAAGTAGTAATTGCTGGGAATTCTGTTGAAGTTCCTCATGGACTTCTCAACGGTCAGGTAACGCATTTAGCATTCCTCTATGGAAAAGCACTAATGTTCTTTTCAGTTTGGAAAAGCACTGATGTTCTTTTCAGTTTTGCTGTTGGTTTTGGGTCTTTTTGGCAATTAAAATATTTGAAAATTCTCTATTATTTGTATCATGTGTAAAAATTAAAGATTCCATCCTTTGATTGGTCAGGACTGCCAGTCCCATTATCACCACTGTTGTCAAAGCCTCTACGGCTAGCATGTAGTACCATCAGTAGCACACCATACCCATCCTGTCACTTAGGAAATACCTATGACTAATCACTACCTCCCTCATCACTGCCTCTCTGTATTTCATCACCATGATATCCGCTGTGGCTGTCCTTTTCAACAATGTAACCAGCACCATCATCAAGATTTGTAACATCTGAAATCTCAGCATCCTATTGTTAGCCGAGCTTGTATCCTACATCAATAATTAGGACCATCAAGATTGGTTTATATACTTGATGGGCCACTCCACCCATTTCTAATTGGCTTTGGGTAGGTCCGGTAGGATGCTTTGACATTTTATCCGAGCTGGACCTTGGGTGGTTAGTGGGCAAGCCTCTTATCCATTTGAATTTCCCGTTATGAATAGTTGTTTGTTTGTTTGTTAACCCCGCCTGTGAGCCCGGGTCCCACGTGAGGGAGGGTGTTTGGAGAGCTTGTATCCCATTAGCTTGGATGCTCTAATACCTATCACTAGCCACATTACCATTACCTTCTACAATTTGTCATTGCCACTATCAAGGGAACTCTCCCCACAGTATCCTTTATGATTGCTTTCCCTCCACAGCTGCTTGCAAAGCTTACTCTAAAAGTTTCGACTTTTGATAATTTGTTATGCTTGGTTTATTGACATTGTGTGATTTTTATTCTGCCTGTTTCAAATCAACATGGGAGAAATCTTAACACACTATAGAACTTTCATCTAAACATGCTGTATGATTTTCTATCAACACAAGAAGATCTTCAACGGCAGCTGATCTTTGCAGAATTTGGCTTCGAAGGATCAATCTAGACTGTCTGAACCAATTAAAGAGCTGGATATCTTCTTGACTCAGGTACTTATAATATTATATTGCACCCTTGGAATCACTGTGAATCAAGATTTCTGATTTTTATAGTTATGTGTAGATTGCTGCAAGCGTACCTTTAGATATCATGCCAGGACTCAATGACCCAGCAAATTTTGCCTTGCCACAGCAGGTTTCTTTCGCAGCCTTTTTAGTGTATCTTTCACAGCCTTGAGCGTACATCAAATTAGCATGTTTCTTTTGAAGCATTTGATCATTCTAAGGTTCTTTTATCTTTCAGCCTTTGCATAGATGCCTATTTCCGGGATCATCAGCTTATAACACTTTTAGGTCTTGCAATAATCCACATTCTTTTGAGCTTGACAATGTCAGGTAAGATATATTATGTTACTTTATGTACTCAGCTACTAGCCGAAGTAGAAGATATATTGACATGGTGGTTGGGGTCTTCAGATTTCTTGGAACATCAGGTCAGAACATTGATGACCTTGAGAAGTATTCAGATGCAAAAGACAAACTTGAAATTATGGAAAGGACATTGAGGTGGAGGCATATAGCACCAACAGCACCAAATACCCTTGGTAAAAGCAGTAACTTATGCATCCTGCTCTATTTTTGTCTTTTCTTTTACAATAACTTCGCTAATTCTTTCAAGTTTTTTGGTCAACCTTGTTGTTCAGCATTTTTGCATGGCTAAACAGCTGATCAATCAATCTGTTATTACTCTGATGAGGAGATAGCACCATCAATCTGTAGTTTATTGAAAAGGAATCAGAAAATCAATTGATTAAATTAACTTTCAGGTGGTTTCTGGATAGGTTTCGTTTGGTTGAATTAACATTCATGCAACATATATTTTACAGGGTGCTATCCATTCACAGATAGGGATCCTTTCTTCATTGAGATTTGTCCACACGTGTATTTTGTCGGTAATCAGGATAAATATGATACTCGCCTAATAAAAGGTACTTTTCATGAATTCTAAGTTATCTGCCAGAATATTGTTTTTCCTTAAATATTCTATGGGATAATATACTAATGTTTACCTGTCACTGCAGGATCAATGGGCCAAGTAGTGAGACTCATTTCCGTTCCTAGATTTGGTGAGACAGGAGTTGCTGTGGTGGTAAGCCTTTGTACTTCCTCAGCCTGCTCACCAGTTAGAAAGAATTAGGATTGATAAAAACTGATGTGCGTACATTTCTACATGGTTGTGTGACTGCATGTGTACAGCTCAACTCAGAAAAATCCTTAGTTACTAGGATGGCACCAGTTTAGCTTCCGTCCTTTCATATGAAAAAGAAAAAGGGCTTTGCTTGCTTCAATTACCGTTCAGAGCCATTCAATTTCGTGTGCTTGAAGCTGGTTCTGATATTGTTTCCTCATCAAAAGATGAAAGATAAAGTTTTCCTTGAATAAGAGTAAAATTAATGCAAATTTGTCAGTTTTGGAAACCACAACAAAAGACTGCAAAACATGGTGTTCGTTTGTTTTCGTTTCGTTAAGGGTAAAATTAAGGTGAACTAGGTGATAGATTAATTTAAGGTGGGTAAATTCTATTGGATGGCTATAAGGCCACTTATACTCCACGGGGCAAAATGCCAAGCAACTAAAAAACAGCACACTTACAAAATGAGCTAGCTGACATGAGATGTTTGTTTGACATGAAAAGATAGAATTTGTGATGATTATGTTCGAAAGATTGTAGAAGGAACACACATTGAAAATAAAAAGAGAGGAAACCAATTATGATTGTTTGGATACATACAGCGAAGGCCAATGGATGCACCAGTGAGAAAGAGTGACATGATCACCATAAGTAGAGATGATGTGTGAATGGATGACTAAAACATTGACATTTCATGAGGCAATGGGAAAGAATACGGCTGATTGTATGTCATGTATTGTAAAGATGTTACGTATTCTCATTTGTTAGGCGATGTTAGCTTTTTCCCTTTTCTTCCTGATTGCCGGTTGGACATATAATTATTTTTTTGCTCTTATGCAAAGTATGAATTGGGTGGATATCTAAATTATTGAACTTTGGGGCCACTAACCTTTTTAGTCCGAGATTCATGGCTGCAGTTGTTTGTGAAAGTTTGTTCCTCTGTTGTTTTAGTACATCTCGGAAAAATCAATTTTGGATTCAAGGAATTTGACTCTGTAATGGGAAGTAAATGGATTTATTGCTATACATCTCTTGTATATATTTTTTTGTCATAGTTTAATTGTGATATCAAGGTTCTGTTGATGATACTCTACATACATTCTAAAGTTCTGTTCTTTTTTGTTTTTGCTTGTCGTACAGTTGAATACGAGAAATCTTGAATGTCATGCGCTCAGTTTTGGCACTCTGTTGAACTCGTAGTTACAAGGTATGGGGTTGTTTTGTTCACTTGGCAAATTTCGTTTCTTTTATCGAGAGATAAAGATTAGAGAAAGTTTATATTGGAGAAAGGTAAAAGTTAATGTCCCCTCACGTCAAATTATTGTGTTAATTGAAGAACTTGTAAATAATCTGAAATAGCATTAGGTAGTACACTCAATCAATCCTTCCCTATTGACATTGACATTGACATTGACAACCCTAAGTTCTCCCCAATTTTGTTTTATGTGAAGTAAAAGAGTTGATTATGATGTGAGATGAAATTTTTTAATTAAAATAGATCATATGCGAATGCAAAAAATTCAAACAATTTCGATTTTGATCTGTAAAAAAGAGTCGATTTCATTTGACCTTTGATTCAAAGAACTCTGCCTCTCATGAATCTCTTCATTTCTAACTTTATCTTCTAGTCCCTTTTCTTTTATGCTAAATTCATAATTCAAAAATAACCTGACGCTCAACTATCTGAATATGCGACGGGAGAAGATTTTATTTTTTCATCAATAGACAATGTGTCTGCATTTAGCCTTTGGACTTTTGGGTTATCCTCGTGACAAAATGGGATTACATTCCCCTTCACCATCTTGCCTCGAGCCAAAAAACAAAGAAGAAAACAAATACATGGTCAGAGACAGTTGAAACCATAGGCTTGCATGAAAGATTTTCTTTTTGATTAAATAATGTATGACCTTCATTGCAAATTGAAATTCATTGGAGTCCTGAATTTCTTGTCCAAATGTAGGAAACTTCTGTTAAAACTATTCTAATCTCATTAAAATTTGAACTGCTGCCTGAAAAAAAAAAATTATTATGTCCCTAAATGTGTGCATGTTTGACAGGCGGTTTACCAGCTGCCAACCAAAACGTCAGCTTGCATTAGTAAATTTGCAACTTCAGATATGGAAGTGTCTACAAATGAGTGTGTTGAAGATCTGTGAAGTAAGCAGGAGGTAAGTGCACTTGTATCCATTAGCAGGAATCTTTTTGTGAAGATTCATTCAAGGAAACAGGCAGAGAGATGTAACTTTAGGTGAAAGGAACGAGGTCCCTTCCATAAATGTTTGATTACAAGCTACAATGTAAGAATTTTGTTATTGCTTTAAGACGATTTTGGTTAGTCAGACTAAAAAGGCGGCCTAATGCTTGAGTTTTCTGCCATTGAGAGTCTGAGAAGGGTCAAATATATGCAAATTTATCTCGCATACGGAGAGGTTGTTTTTACGATTTAATTTTTTTACGCTCAGGTTAGTGAAAAAAATCTGAGATTATGGGTAAGCGGTCCACGGAAGATATTAGATATCATTTCAATTCATAATAGGTGATCTACTGTTGAGTAAAATTATAATCGAGAAAATCTCAACCTAAACTCTGGACATCAGTAGAGGTCAAACTAAATTTTTTCGCCTGAACCTTTGACAGTGTCAACAAATCAAAACCGTCCAATATAGACACGGATTAATCAATGGCGCAACCGCATGTTTTGAATGCAACTTTACCACGGGCACTTGTGGATTAGATAGTGTAGGTGAACGGTAATACTAGTTAAAGCCTTCTAGCATGCTTCACTTCACGGGTCACTTGTGTTGCACAAATAGCTGGGGGAAAGTATATGTTTCTACCACACTAATTACTCACCCATCAAAAACCATAGTAAGTTGACAGGCCATCTGTTTTTTTTTTTGTGTTGTTAACGAGAAACTTTTATAAGGTGGACTTACTTTGAATTCATCTCTGCGAGAGTAAGTTTTGAATACTTACAATCACCCATAAAAAGTTGAGAGACATTAAAGATAATCAAACTCTGGACGTCCAAGTTTACGGTTTGTTCAAATTCAAACCACACACCACGGGTTGATAGGACATCTAGTTAAATGCTCACAGGTGTCCAAAAAGTGCAACCAAAGAGTATGACCATTCTATGATGGATTTGCATGGTTTGAAAGATGAGTTCTGCCTAGAACAATCGCACAAGAATTATGTTTTTGTGTTTTATTTACATGGAACTTCTCACATATAATAATCAAGTCTCAGAGACACCGAACCTTTCTCTTGGATTTTACTTGAAGGCTGAAGCAGCATCTTCCTCCAAGTGTCTAAAATCTATGCTATTCTTCATGAGGATGACTAGGAAATTGCTGACTCAATCAAACTTTGCACTTTATTGGTCCCTATTTTTTTTTTATGATACTCGACACATGCAAGTAGAGAATCTACTTGCAAACAGTATTCTTGAATAAAATTAAAATAAAATGTATTAAAAAGAATAATAAGGGTAGAAAGTGAGTCCATCTTAGGCAAACTCACTTCTCGTTATCTTGATCTTGGTCAACTTTCTCTATCCACTCCTTACTCCAATCCTCCCCATCAAATTAAAGTAACGTAAGGCAAGGGCCACTCTCAATTGAATAAGCGTATCAAAGAGAATGATGTCAAGCCCTCTAGAATACCATCGAAAAAGAGAAATAGAATAAGGTGTGAATAAGATATAACAGTAGGATAACTAAAGACAATTCAAGCGCTTTATATAGAGACTTAAAAAATTAATTTAAAATTTTGACTTGATGACGTAGTTATTATATTTATCATTAATTTAACTATGAGACCTATTACCTATTCAATAGTAGTGATTTATCGAGTCTAAGCTTTTAAGTATATTTATTATTTAGCATTTTCTAATTATAATTTGATCCCTCAATTTATGATTTTTTTCTCACATTACCCTTTCAAGTTTCAACTATCATTTTTTTTATATTGTACCTTTAATTATATTATTCGTTTCACATTGTTTTAATAATAAACGCCCATTACAAATTTGGAGAAAAACTTATTTCATTTTGCACCCCGAGTTATTTCATTTTATTTCACCTTAACCGACATGTTGATAATTTTCATCCAAAAGATAATGGGCAACTTGGGGTAATGTTGAAATCAATTCAAAGAATTAAGGGATAATGTGAAAATTTTAATAGTTCAAGGGCAAAGTGAAATTGAATCCATAAGTAAGGGGGTTAAAGTATAATTTGTCCACGCGCTTCCGTCAACTTTCCCATTCAACTGTACATCTCAATTTCCCTTTCTTCTTCACTGTTCCAGGTAATTTACCTTACCTTGACTTCTCCCCATTTTCTCTGAGTCTTGACTATATGCATATGTGTGTGGTATAATTCCCAATACACCCATCTGTTGTCTATCATCCCCTCTCTTACTTTCTATCTCTAGGAGTCTCTTCCCTCCATTAAATATCTCTGTGATTCTTAATACTTAGGCATAATCTTCACTTTTTCAACTCTTTCCACTCTCCCCTGAGTTGTTCGATCAGTTTTCTCTGTCTACATTGATCAATCCTTCTTGGGTTTGACTTTTTGCTACAAAAATCACCTCTCTCTCTCTGTCTCAATTTTTGTGTTGGGTTTGTGTTGTTGAGATATAGTTATCAACCAATAACTCTCTTTCTCTCTCTGTCTTTGTGGATATTAAGAAAAGGGTATCTTGTTTAGGTTTTGTTACAATTTTTCCAGCTTCCGTATTTACTGGGTCTTTGAGTTCTCTGCTTCAGTCTTAAAATTCTAGGGTTTTCTTCATCGTATCAGACAATCAACTCCTCTCAATTGGTATTGATCGCTCTCTTTTGTGGTTTTCTGTTACGGTCAATCTTGAAAATTCAAAGGTTTTGTTTCAAGAGGGAAATGAGGGATGTTTTCTTGGTTGGGGAAGATCGTATCGGCATGTTGGCGACCTTTGAGTCGATATGCCCGTATGAACAAGGATGATGACGATGTGGTTGATGGGCTTCTCTGGTGCAGAGACCTTGAGAAGCATTGCTATGGAGAATTCTCATTTGCTATGGTCCAGGCCAATGAGGTTGTGGAGGATCAGAGTCAAGTTGAGACCGGCAATGGTGGCACATTTGTTGGGGTTTATGATGGCCATGGTGGGCCTGAAGCCTCAAGATTCATTTGTGACAAACTGTTTCTTCATCTAATCAGTGAGACAATTCTTGTTGAACTTATATTCATTGGAACCTGAATTTCGTTTGCAGTTCTAATATTTTGACCATGAGAAAATTATTTTGACTATATTCTGGATCAAAGCATAATTTGTGGCCTTCTTGGTGAATTTGTTTGTGGCCTGTTGTCTTGATGTATGCCTTATTTTTCTAAAAGCATAATGCTCGTTGTTGTTTATGTATTCTTATTTTGTTACTACTTGACGATAGTGGTTGGCATAATGGCCACCGCCCCCATTGTTGGACCTTAAGGTCTCGGGTTAGAACCTGTTCCCATCCCATGTAATAGTGCCTGACCACACAAAAAAGAAAAAAATTGTTACTACATTGGAGTAAAGTGTAAGGGGTTATATATAAAATGTACTTAACTGGGTTCATTCTTCGTTGCTTTAATCAATTTATCTTTTGGTCTTTCATTGATTCTTATTAGGTGATTATAGGTTATCATGTTCTCCTTTGGAATTATAGACTTTTGATATGCGTGTGTCTGTTGATTTTCTTCTATTTGTAAGTAGCAGAAAGGGTGGAGAGTTAGAAGATAGAGATCTGGCGTATGAGGTCAAATATATATATATTCCTTCAAATGGAAATTTCTGTGTTTGATTATTATCTTGCTTTGCTCTGATAACATGTATGTTAAGGGGCCTAATGGATGTACTTTATTTTATGTCTAAGAAATCAGAAGATACCAAATTCAAAGAATTCAAGTATTTACGACCAGAAATTTAGCTAAACTAAGAGGCCCCTACATGACATGGGTAACATGGAATTGGTTACTTGAGGCACTTAATGCCATTGATCAGTAAACGAGTATGGGCAAACCAAAGGATGCTGATTTCTCCGGTCAACTCATGCTTCTGTTGGTTTTGTTTTCTTGCTCTTTATTCAATATGATGAGTTTCTTATGCTCTAAATTTTTCTTTCTTCATGAACTATCTGTGTTTAACAGGACTGGCTCGCGAAAATGGAACAATATCTGAAGACATTCTTAGGGGTGCTTTTTCTGCAACTGAAGAAGGCTTTCTTTCTCTTGTGCGGAGAACATGCATGATAAAACCATTAATTGCAGCTGTTGGCTCCTGTTGTCTGGTTGGAGTTATCTGGAAGGGAACATTATATGTTGCTAATTTGGGTGATTCTAGAGCTGTACTAGGTTTCATAGGTAGATCTAATAAAATGGTTGCTGAGCAATTGACTAGGGATCATAATGCTAGTATGGAGGAGGTTAGACAAGAACTTAGGTCCTTGCATCCAGATGATTCACATGTTGTAGTTATGAAGCATGGGGTGTGGCGTATCAAAGGCATCATTCAGGTGTGCCCCTTCTTTGACTTGAATTTTGCTTACTCTTAAGATGCTTTGATTTTTTTTCCCATTCTGAAGTATTTGTTAAATCATGAGCCTGTTCTTCTGCTATTCTTTTGGTAAGATCTCTGTTTGAAATGAGGGTGATTGTAAAGCTTAGAGATTTTTGATTTTCTGAACTCCATGCCAATTTTTTGCGCTTTGCTTACGAACTGCAGCAGGACAAATACACATATATGCGCACGCTCATCCCATTTCAACCAACACAAACACTGCAGAAACCTTTTTTTATGCGCATGTGATAGCTATCATCTGTTATGAACCGTCTTTACTCACTAGATATTATTTTTGGTTCCCAACTAGTGCTTTATCTTGCTTGGAATGAACTAGGGCACACCTAAAAATGCTCATCTGATTTGCAATTAACTGTAATTGTAGAATTCATTTTGGTTAATTTAAAATATGGTAGAGTGTGCCATCTGTATTTATAAAGCATAAGGTTATTGTATTGGAAGCAAAGTCTATGCTTGATCCGCAAAATCTATGACGTAACTGTACTAATCACTCAAATAGATATTAAAATGATGTAGAGTTATCAGAAAATGAGCATAGCCACATGAGAGAAAAAATTAATTTGTTGAGGCCATATTGTTATATTTCTACACAGAATTTTAAATGTTACTTCAACTTATGTTATCTTGATTTATTGTCTCTTGTGTTTTTCTACATACTCATCTATATCACTGGCATGCCTTAATTTTTAACTTCTTGGGACATTTTTGGAAGAGGTAATATAAGTCTGAGATGCATCAAAGTGGACTGTGGGGTTATTTGGTGTTGTGTATGAGTGTAACAAACTTTAACAGGTCTTTTAGGATTGCCAGGTTGTATCGAACAACATTGGGAAGGAAAGGTTTGAATTAACAAAGTGGTTAGATCAAGTTCTTTATCCGCACAAAAATGTTGTATGGGGATCTTTTTGGAAGCTGCGGTGGTCAATACATTCAGTGGCATTGGTGCAATATGACTTTATAAACTCCCCCATGGTTGATTGTCAGCAAGGATGTGGCAATAGCCATTATATAGTAGAGCCGACCCAATCTTCTAGTGTATGAACTATGCTTCTAAGATTCGTGTTTTAGGTTTTTTTTCTCAACATACATGTGTTTTGATTATTGATAACTGCGTATATGCTTTGATATGATATTCACTTGTATGTATATTCAAATTACTAGCCTTCTTATATTCTTGTTTCTTTTATCAATTAGGGTTTATTTGTTTGACTTGATTATCAACAAGGATTTCTCCCCATCTTAACTGCTTATACTGTGTTTTTGTGTACATAAATGTGTTCACTGGCACTAGGTATCTAGATCCATTGGGGATGCATACTTAAAGAGGCCAGAGTTCTCTCTTGATCCATCATTCCCGAGATTCCAGCTTCCTGAACCTCTTCGTCGCCCAGTGTTAAGAGCTGATCCATCTATATGTACAAGGGTCTTACAACCTAATGACAAATTTATTATATTTGCATCTGATGGGCTTTGGGAGCACATGACAAATCAAGAGGCTGTTGAAATTGTGCATAATAACCCCAGAGCAGTGAGTGCTGTCCTCTCATTTATTCGATGTATCACTCTTAGCCTTTATCTTCTATGCACTTATTTTTCTTCCCCTCCAACTCCCACAAAAAAAAAAAAATCCTCTAACAGGGCATCGCAAGAAGACTTCTTAAATCAGCTCTGAACGTGGCAGCTAGGAAAAGAGAGATGAGGTATGATGATCTGACGAAGGTTGAAAAGGGGGTCAGACGGTTCTTTCATGATGACATTACAGTTGTTGTCATCTTTATAGACCATGAAATGCTGGAGAATAATATATTTGTGCCGGAAGTGTCAGTTCGAGGGTTTATTGACACTGTTGGACCATCAAGTTTTAACATTCTACAAGGGATTGATGCAAATGCAAAGTCTGCTAACTGAAGCCAAACAAATTACATGAACTGGCCAGTCTCCTTTGAGAAAGCCAGGTTCAACACATCCTAATTTTCCACAATGTTTGTTGCAAGACATTTATGATTGTTTTTCCCCGTTTTCTCGTAAACTTGTGATTTCTTCTATGTTGAATTGAATATACTTTCTTGATATTCCAATATTCATCTTGGGGTTAAAATATTTCTAAGAAAAGCTAATTATGCTTGTTTTGACTAAAATAGTTGTGATGAGCATGTATCAGTATTGAATATTTTTTCAGCATAGTATCTTAGGCTAGCTGAGTGACATGTTCTTGATATGTTGCGGATTAGAAGGTTGAACAATCAATCGGATATTATAGTTAGTTACGAAGCTCAGACGGTGGAAACACTGTCCAGTTTGATATTTTACAAGGCTTGGATGAAATTATTCTGGAGGGGCTGATGAAATTTAATAGAGACCATGACGAAGATTCTGCTCCTTTGAGGTCTCAACGGTTCGACATACTGGTAATAAGGTAAACATGTTTCTTCTATTGAAAGTTGTGATGTATGGAGGGATCAGGCATGGAATTTATCGTGCCTGGTTTTGTGTTGCTTGGGAACGAAAACATCTCATTTAAGTGTTTCGAAAATGTGATGGAACTAAAGAAACAGTTTGTAAATTTGTTTCCGAAACATTGATTGGAACATATCGAAACGTAGGGAAAAGTGTGGAACAGATCAGTTGGGTCTGCTCTTCAACTCGGTAATACCCTTCCATACGGTAGGAAAAGTGTGGTAGGATACATTATAAGAAGGGAGAGGGTTAGTTGATTAGCAGCATTAAACTGGTACATTGAAAAACTCAAGGCACCAGAGAGAGAGAGAGAGAGTTCTTTCTCCCTGGGTGGTTGCTTGGCGTTCTTCTTTGTCCCCACATTTTTTTTTTCAATAGCAAAAAATAAAATAAAATAAGGGGAGGCCGAAAGAAACCTCAAAAAAAGGCTAGATTATAAATGATATTGAAGCAGAAGATTACTATGCAGAATGTGCTACTTATAAGTGATGCTCATATGATCATAAATATCAATGATGCAAGTACTTTGGTCACATTGTTTCGACTTTGTATCATGTTACATTGACGTGGAGGGTGTATACTTGTGTATGTATACCTCATAAATACGTACGTCTGCATGGCATGCATTATATCTATTATGTTTGTGAGAGAGAGAGAGATGAAAATTTTGAATCTTGATACGCAAACAGATGAGGGGATGATAATTCTTTCACATCAGACACAACTCTTTTATAAAAATAATGCTAATGAAAATTTGATTTAGCCATAATCAGCTGGTCTCAAAATGTTTGTAAAGAAAGAACCAGAGAAAGGAACACGAATAAATAAATAACACAGAAAAACAAACAAATGCGCATTATCTGCAATCACATGATCAGAAGCCTTTCCATACTACAAATTTTGTAAATCTCTTCAACAACCTCTCTTTTAGCATTGCTATATTAGAAGCATTTTCGGTGAACAATTGATGGCCCGGATTCATCGTACTCTGCCTTTGCTATCCACATCTGCACTCGCAGGAAAGGGGGAAAAAAACTTATCACATTACTACAATTATGTGGAGCAGGCTTAATATTTCCCCTATACCACGTGTTCTAGATCTTAGATTGACAATTGATAGAAAAATGATACCAAGCATATGTTAAAACTTTAAACATACCTGCTGAAATGTGCTGAGGGATGCCAAAATGGAGCCTCCAATCCATACACTGTACTTCCTCTCAGGTGGAGCCACCACCTTTATTTTCATGCTACTTGGAGCCAATGCTGTAATCTCCTTGCTCATCCTGTCAGCAATGCCTGGGAACATAGTGGAACCACCACTGAGGACGATATTTCCATAAAGATCCTTCCTTATATCGACATCACATTTCATTATAGAGTTGTATGTAGTTTCATGTATGCCAGCAGCTTCCATTCCAATCATTGATGGCTGGAAGAGGACTTCTGGACAGCGGAATCGCTCAGCACCAATAGTGATCACCTGCCCATCAGGCAACTCGTAGCTCTTCTCCACGGATGAGCTGGTCTTAGACGTTTCTAACTCTTGTTCATAGTCAAGAGCAATATAAGCTAGCTTCTCTTTCATGTCCCTCACAATTTCCCGCTCAGCAGTAGTGGTGAAAGAGTAACCTCGCTCAGTCAGTATCTTCATGAGGGCATCTGTGAGATCGCGCCCTGCCAGGTCGAGACGCAGGATTGCATGTGGGAGGGCATAGCCTTCATAGATGGGGACTGTGTGACTGACACCATCTCCAGAGTCCAGAACAATTCCTAATAACGTGACAAATAATTATTATGCAAGCAGAGAGGATGATGAAAAAATTAACAGTTTAGCAGATGGTTTAAATTTAAATTATCAATTCCAGCAACAGAGTCCACATCTTTGACATTTGCATGCAATAAGCTATAATCTTGTTAACGTTTAATTCACCAAGACCAACAATAATTATTTGGCTTCTGTGATCTTCAAACTGAAGGTGATAAAATGGCATAAAAAGTGCAAGCAGAAACTAAGGGCATGCTTGGTTTGGTTTCCAAAAATAGTTTTTTGTTTTAAAAACTCTAAAAACAAGGAGATGTTGTTTATTTAGTTTTTTTGTTCTCCAAATTTTTGAAAATTTTGGAAAATGAGATGGGATTTTAGAGAACAACAAAATGATGTTCTCGTTATTTTCTAAGGCAAAATGAAAACAAGGGAAACAACCTATCTCCAAATTAATAAGATCTCCCCTTCGAGTTTCATTGGAGACAAAAAAGAGAGACTGCCTCCACCGCCTCACAAAAAAGAGAGAACATATTTGTGCATATACACAGATCTGAGTATAGTTGTGCCTCCACCGCCTTTTTCTCTCTTTTTCGCAACTTCTTCTTCTCCGGCTCACTTTGTGTTTTGGGGTGGCTTTGGGTTCGGTGGTGGTTTTTTGGGTGGTTTTGGGTGATTTTTTGGGCAGTTCTGGGTGGTTCGGTGGTGGTTTTTTTGGGTGGTTGTGGGTTTTGGGGTGATAAAAGAGAGATAGATAGAGAGTTGAAGAGAGAGAGAGAGAGAGAGAGAGACAGAGAGTTGAAGGAGAGGTGGGAATTGTAGATTATTGTTCAAACAAAGTTTATAATTTTTGTTCTTTAAAATTATTTTCAAAAATATATAACCAAACAGGTTTTACAATCTATAAATTTTTAAAAACACTTTCTTAAAACTCTTTCTAAAAATAGTTTTCAAATACTATTTTTTGAGATGTAAACTAAACAGACCGTAAACTCCTTTATTTTTTGCTTTCTGTTAAGAAAAAAAACTTGAGAAACAACTTGATATTTTGAGGAATAACAGTAAGGATTTTCCAACTGATAGTCAACCATTGCCAACTTGATTTTTATTTGGATTGTTTTAGCATGTAGGGGATGATATTATTGTCATTAGATTGTGGTTCTGGTTATGTATTGTATGTATCGTATCTTGCATCTGTTAATTCAGCAAAGATGAACATAAAATGGAGAGCATTGGTTATTTTAGTGCTAAAATTATCATTCTAATCACACTATGAAGAACACCGATAGTTAAGTCAGAAAGTTGCTTACCAGTTGTACGACCACTGGCATAAAGGGAAAGGACAGCCTGGATGGCAACATACATGGCTGGAGTGTTAAAAGTCTCAAACATAATTTGAGTCATTTTTTCACGATTGGCCTTGGGGTTGAGAGGAGCCTCTGTGAGAAGAACTGGGTGCTCTTCTGGAGCCACACGGAGCTCATTGTAGAAGGTGTGGTGCCAAATTTTCTCCATGTCATCCCAATTGCTGACAATTCCATGTTCAATTGGGTATTTCAAAGTCAAAATACCTCGCTTGGATTGAGCCTCATCACCAACATAGGCATCTTTTTGACCCATACCAACCATTACACCAGTGTGGCGAGGTCGACCAACAATGCTAGGGAAGACAGCCCGTGGAGCATCATCTCCAGCAAACCCAGCCTGACAATTTTGAGATTGACGTGATATCAGCATCCAGGTTCCCATGTTAATGGCACATCAAGTAATATGGTCATAGGTAGATTCATAATTCAACTGAAATTACGATGGATTGATAGGGGGGCATTCTAATTTTCACAAGATCCTGGATGTAAGGATTGTTACCTTGACCATTCCTGTCCCATTGTCGCATACAAGAGGCTGAATATCATCTGCTTCTGCCATATTCTAATGTGTGCTGCAAAAAGAGACAATTTCAAAAGAGTTCAATAAGGCGATATGAATTGTTCTGAACTGATCCGGTAGGAATAATATGATCACATCCCAGCTTGTTTTAAGAGTTCAACTAACAAAACTCTTTAATCAAGAAGGCCATAATGCATGTAATATTTGATGGCAACACAAGGCAGTAACTTGTTACTCGGATATTAAGCTTTTAAAAACTGAGTCAAAAATATCACAAAATGCAGATTTATTCTGCTGGAAGGAAATAAACTTGACATTAAGAATAGACATATTATTGTAAGATTTCACAATTCACGATTCATAAAATGCATACTCGAAACACCTATAAAGAACTTGATGTATGATATTTGCCACGATAAAAGGCTTACGTCTGCATAGAATTAAACATCTACATTGGAAAAAACTAAGCAAGAAAGGTAGATCAACGATCTGAAAACTCTATAAGGAAACCGGAAAAATGAAATTCCAATTGTATTGCAATCCAAGGGCACAATCCAGATGAATAGAATCTCAATAGGAAAGCTGAAACAAACCAGAACTGATCCAATAGTTTCCATCAATGTCAGATGCACAGTTCATTAAAATAATGAAATTCTAGATTTATACAATAATTGAAACGCCCACAGTTAATCCATATTGTTCCATCAATGCAAGGAGCATAACTAATCAAAAGCATACACATCTACATCACATAGATTCAATGTTTTTGCAAAAACGAAATTCTAGTGAGAACCCGAATCATGAATTTCCAGAAAATATCCAATATTCCAGCAATAATCAGAGACAATAACCACATTTCACACGAATATCTTGTAAACTCTTAAATGGGCATACTCGATTCTAATTCAAGACACCCAGAAATAATCTTAGACTACCACATTTCACAAGAATGTATTGGAACCCTTAAACGGGCATGTTCGATTCTAATTCAAGATACCCAGCAGCAGATCCATGAATCACAGTCCAATGAATGCATCATCAGATAAATCCCACAAAAGAAACCAAATTTTTGGACAAAAAACAATCAAATGTATACGAACAGACCCAAAAAGAAATGCAGATCCATAAGCTTGCACATGCGAAATGAAAGAGAAAAACCAAATTCAAGAAAAAGATTTACCTTTTGAAAATCCTGTAATTGGTTTCTCTCTGTTCTTCGTCTATCTTCGTAATGGCACCTTTGGCTCAGCTGCCCGCCCTCTTGTTTAAAAACTGAAAAACGCAAATAGATGAAACTCAGCCTCAAATGAAATTCAGCTTAAATGAACCTCAAATTCGTTCTTTTTAGATCGTGACCGTTCGTTAGGAGTATGGTCTGGTCTGTGGGCCCATGACGCGTCACATTGATGGTGGATGTAGCTGGCTTCACTTTTTCATTCACAAAAAACCGTTAGGACGTATATGCCCCTACGTTTTAGATGTTTTCTTTAATACATAGTAGGACGGGGGAGGGCAAATTTGTCTTGTAAGAAGGGCCCACAATAGGAGTAATTTTCCTACTTTAGATGCACTTTTATCAATAAAAAAAAAGAGTAAAATAAAAACCTCAATTTAGTGGCGTTTGGTGTAGTTAATTATGAAAAAGTGGGTATTTCCAGCTCAGCATCCGACTCCAACTGTCTGGAGATCATGTCGGTCTGGCCATCACGTGCGGTGAATGTCGTTTGACACGTGGCTGTTACACTTTTGTTCTTGACACCTGAACAAGTCGTTTCTTCACCGGTAGAACCGGTCAATCATCGAACTTAAGGTATTTCGGGAGAAAACAAAATAATAATTGACAAGAAAATAAAATATACTCCACTAATTTTATGTGTTAATGACTAGATGTAATGTTTATGAGTAATTATAAAAATAATGCAATTTATTTTACCCACTTGTAATTTTTTAATTAGATGATGATGCAACATGATAGTGATAACATAGTGTCACCGTTACTAAATAAAATAAAATTAGTACCATACATCCAAAACTTACTATTTTTGTGATTTTTTTTTATAATTTTTATTAGTATTTTTACAACAAAAAATTTACCACTTTTAAGGGTATTTTTATCATTTTTATGAATATTTTTACCACTATAGTGGTAATTATTTTTATTTTTCTTGGGTACAAAAGAAATTACTACTTTTGTCAATAATTTACCATTTTTACTACTATTTTTTTTGATACCACATTAATAATAAAAACACCTACGACAATGATAAAAAAGGATACCTATTGTACCATTGACATGGGCTCAAACTCCCCTCCAAAGTCAACTCAACAAGTTTATATTTTAAGTATTTCAAGTCGGATACATGAATACTATTTGTCTATTAGTTATTGCCTGTGCATGAAGACACAGTGTAATAAAAAATAATAAACAATAAATATATTTGTATTCATTTCCATAATTAAATCACAAACATATAAAAAAGATAATGAAATTTAAGCATCGATTTGTAGTGGTAGTGGTAACGGCAACGGCTGCAATGACGGTGGTGGTGATAGAAGTAGTGATAGGACGGTTTCAAATACTATTATTTTTTTTAAAGTACTTATGAAAAATAATTTTTAAAAAATTATTCCAAATACACCCTTAAGGGCCTATTTTTTCTCGCCGTTAGATTAACTTTAAAATAAAATTTAAAGCGATCTCAATCGCGAATAACAAAAGTCATTTTGTTTATCTTTTGAAATTTGAATTGTAAGCTATTTTATTAGATATATTGTACTATATTAAAGAGCATTAATAATAAGGTAGATGAGACAATAGTTTGTTCCAATCTCTCAAGTTGAATGTGTATAAGAAAGATTGCACAAGGTAGTACTGTCAATATAAAATTCAAGCACAATCACAGCTGTCTTCAGTTCAATGGACCAGCTATCGTATACTCGAAACTGCAAATATTATTGGTTAATCAGGACTGACCACTGCACTTTCAAAAACAAAGGATGGAGCAATGAAATTTCCCAAGTATATACTACTCATTGCTATGATCTAAATTGTGTATCTTTTTCCACAAAGGAGCTACCTAATTCCTTCTGCAACTTAGACGAAAATCTGTTGCTTGAAAACACTTTCATAAAACTTCGCCCACCCTCATGATCATGACGCAACACTGTTTTGATGTGTGTCATTCCAACAAGTGCTTGTACTGTGTTCAAATTGTTCATCTTCTTCTGTTAGCAACTCTCTTGGGTAGTTCTGTTATTCAAGTGGAGTGCTTAAATTTCGGCTATCCAAACTTCACCAAGCAGAACGAGGTAGATTTCATCACTACAGAAAATGCATACATATCTTTCAACGCCATTCAAGTGACAAGCCTTGCCGGAGATTTGATCTCAAACTTGTCGGGACGAATCTGGTATCGACATCCTTTCAAGCTATGGAGCAGACGGAAAAACATCACAGCATCGTTCAACTCCACCTTTGTTCTGAGTCTTACTCCCCAGACCCATCCATGGGGTGAAGGACTGGCTTTCATCTTGACAAAGGAAATTGGTTATATCCCAGAAAACAGCCAAGGGCAATGGCTTGGTGTTGTGAATTCAAGCACAAATGGATCTACACAAAGCAATGTAGTGGCGATTGAGTTTGACACCAGAAAAAGCTTCTCGGAAGATATTGACGACAATCATGTTGGTGTCGATGTAAACAGCATTTACTCCATCGAGCAAGCTTCATTATATGGCCATGGAGTTAACCTTCCAAGTGGTCAAGATATCACAGCGAGAGTTCAGTATGATGGGGAGCTAAAGACCTTGGCCATATTTGTATTCATGAGTAATGCTGCTGGAAACAACAACAGCAGTCCGATAATTTTGATGCCTCTTGATCTCTCTAAATATCTTTCAGAAAATGTTTACCTGGGATTTTCAGCTTCCACCGGCCAATACACCGAGGTCAACTGCATAAAGGCTTGGAATTTTACCAGTACAGACATAGATGATCCAGTTCACCTACTGTGGATGTACTTGGCAATAGTAATTCCGATTGCCTTAATAATCGGATTTTTCTTTTTCCTGTGTTGGAGAAGGAAAACCAATGAGAAGCAAATTCAAGAGGATCCAATGGTAGTGCTACAGATTAAGGATTCAGCAACTGCTCCACAGAAATTCCGGCTGAAGGAACTTAAATGTGCCACTAGCAATTTTGACCCCAAGAACATGCTCGGAAAAGGAGGATGTGGGATAGTTTACAAAGGATTATTAAGCAATAAAGAGGTAGCTGTGAAAAGATTCTCAAAGGATTCAAGTCAAGGGACGCCAGATTTCATAGCTGAAATCACAACAATTGGCAACCTCCATCACAAAAACCTCGTGAAATTATTTGGATGGTGCTATGAAAGCAATGAACTCCTTTTAGTATATGAGTTCATGCCAAATGGGAGCCTGGATAAGCATATATTTTCCACCAATTTTCAAGACAAGGGAGGTTCAACTTCAACTCTGAGTTGGGAAAAAAGGCATACAATCATTTGTGGGGTGGCAAGAGTACTGGATTATCTTCACAATGGGTGCGAAAAAAGGGTTCTTCACCGGGACATAAAAGCCAGCAACATAATGCTGGATTCTGATTTCAACGCCAGATTGGGAGATTTTGGACTGGCTAGAACCATACGAGTGGGTGGAGAAACCCATCACTCAACAAAAGTGATTGCAGGAACACCCGGTTATATGGCTCTAGAGAGTTTTCATATAGGCAGGGCAACTGTTGAAACAGATGTTTATGCATTTGGTGTTCTCCTACTTGAAGTTGCCTGTGGAAGAAAGCCAGGAAATCACAGAATTATTGATTGGGTATGGGAACTTTACGAGATGGAGAAGATAACTAAAGCCATGGATGTCAGATTGAAAGGGGATTTCGAGGAGGAGCAAGCAGTGTACGTGCTCAAGTTGGGATTGGCCTGTTGCCATCCAAACCCATATCAAAGGCCCTCTATGAGGATTGCTTTGCAGGTTCTTACAGGGGAAGTAGCTCCACCAGCCATCCCCAGTGAGAAACCTGCTTTCGTGTGGCCAGCTAACACTCCATCATCTAATGAACACTTGGGTAACACTCTCACTGGAGGCCAATTCACGCCAATAACAGCACTCACTGGGAGATGATGCAAGCCAAGATTTCAAGGGCAGGCAGGGTGAGTGCCTGTGTTGAGGTTGGATTTCTAGGTTAGAGATACAGTTTATAGCTCCATGAGTTTCGAGTTATAAAAACTGTTTCTCTACATATAGGGCAATATTTTGCACATCTGATTCTCTATAGATCCACAGTGACGGGATCCTTGTAGACTGAACTCCCTTTATAAATACAGCTTACAGCAGCTTAGTTACTAATGGAAAACTGAAGATGCTATCTGTGACAAAGGTGAATTGTGTGATATGTTTATTGCAGGGGGGGTGGCTAAAGGATCACCCCTGTGGCCATAAGTTTGGGCTCGGCCCCCCTCTCTCTTTCCTTGTGCCAAATAATAGCTGTTACTTTATTGATTTTGGCTGACTATATGGTTCCCTATATCCATATTGTAATGTAGGCTTGAACAATGTCAAATTCAAAGAGTCTATCTGGATATGAGTCGTTAATGTGGACCTAAAAACCCTACATCTGCACAGGGCTCCAAAAAGAACTGCATAACGTTTAGTGAACTCTTTCAAAAAGATATTTGATCAAATATGCAAAACATATTTCCTTAGTATCTACAACAAAGAAGTTGTTCTGCAACGACTTAATTCATGGCCAAAGGTCTGTATTTCATTGCTAAAAACCTTAGGCGACAACATGACTTTCAGCGACAACCTGTTGCAACAACTTTGTCTGCGAAGGTTTTGGGCGATGAAATTGAAACTCATCTTCTTTTTTCTGGTCATTCACTATTTCAAGGGAGGGAGAATGCTGGAGAGGAGATTTGAACTGCCAACTCCAGGTCACAAGTAAGGAGACTCATCCACTAGGAAAAGACTAATCTTCAAAGATACAGTGATCATCAACCACCTATAGTTCACTAAAAGTTAAAACTTTGCATAGTTTATATGCTCATCGTTGCTAAGAAAATTTTCTTTAAGATAATTTTTTGACACAAAAAAAAAAAAATCATCGCAAAAGAATAGCATTCAGTATCTGCGATAAAAAATTCGCTGAGACCACACTAGTTGGGGCAATTATCCACGACGAAACATGATGGTCGCTGAAAAAGAAACCACATTCATTATTTTAATTTATACTCATTTCATGTCATCAATCCAATATATTATAACTCCTGAATTGGTTGTCCTATCAGTACAATATTTGTTCCCACATGTCTGTTTAGGCTCGAGCGAGGTGTTCGAGTTGATTGCGGAGCTGACGGATGGCTATTCCACCGTTTCTCTCCTGACCTGATTATTATTAAGCTTACTGCCTGATTTCTTTCCATGTAACTCCCAACGGATGGCTATTCCACCTATAGACCATCTGCAAAAACAAAAGTTGTGTTCCCCCCCCCCCCCCCCCCAAACTCAAGAATGCAAATAGACTAACTTATCGGTTCCAATGCAATCAAATATGTATTAAACTCCGATCTATGGCAACAATAAGGTCTTCTCTTACTATCAAGTCTTGGCATTTTTTCAAACAAAAGTTACTTAATTAAATTGTATATCATTCAGCTACTTCTCTACAACCGTGAGAGAGAGAGAGAGAGAACCTCAAAGGAAACACACTCTTTTTCTTATTGTTAAAGAAAGCTCATTTGTTCCTTCTTCATGATCTTATTCACCACCATCCTCATCATCTCTTCTTCTATTTGCTTGTCATCATCTTCTGATGCTTCTTCTATTTGCTTGTCATAATCTTCATCCTCTTCTTCTTCTTCATCATCATTGTCATTGTTGCTGTCAATTATCATCTTCTTCTTATGAGGCTAGATGACAAGAAGGAAGGTTGTGACTTAAATGAGAGAAATAGTTTTGCCTTGAAATATGAAACTGAGCAGTAACGCATAGATAACTATTTTCTTTAATTTTTTAGGAGGAAGTGAGAAATAAAAGGAAGAAATTGTAAAGAATAAAGACATACTATTCTCTTGCATTTTTTATGGTTGTGTTAAGATCACCCATCCAAGATTGTCCTTGTCTGCCAATGGATATTTGTCCTTCTGCAAGCTTTCCTGTGCTTAGTGGTCCAGAGCAGAAAGTCTTCATGTTTGGACAGCCACTGATTTTCAATTGAGTCAATGACGGAAATTGAAATTCACAATTTCCAGAGCAAAAACAATTGAGGTTTCCTAGATTTTCAAGCAATAGCACTTCCAGTTGTGGAAACAAAATTTTGTCCCCTATAATTTGTTCTTCATCCTGTGTAGTAACTATCTCGTCTAAAATCTTGATCTTGGAAAGATCTTCTTCCATGTCAATAATTTCTCCCATCATCTTGCACTCATGAACCCGTAGGAACTTTAGATTCCCAAGCAATTTTGCGATAGTAGGTGACAGTAGGTATCTCAAGCTATCACACTTCCACATAACAATTGATTTCAAATTCTGAAAACCTCGAAGTTCTTTGGGAACCATCCTCCATACATGCATTAGCTTAGGTAAATCACTTAATCGCAATAACTCCAACTGACCAAGTGTGACTTCTACATGATCTCTCCCAGCTGTTAACCCTTCGAAGTTAAACACTGCTTCCAGTTCGCAACAATCTATGACAACAAGGCTTTTGAGATTTGGAAATAGTGTTAACTGACCAGGTGCAGCAACATTGAAAACCTTTTGACAATACGACACATCCAAGCCTCTTGGTTTGTGGAAGGACACACCTTGCATTTGGTAGTCTACTATGTGTACTACACTGATTCTTCCGAGATGCAGTTCCTCCAAGCTAGGCAGAAAAACCTGTGATTATATGAAGTTTTCAAGTAAGTGATCATGATAAACCCTATGTATGTCCAATAACCCTTAACTACACGTGGCACAGAAAAAAAGGAAGTTCATTCAATAAAACATCAATCTATCTCAAACCGTCTAGTTGTTGCGGACAAATTACTCTTTAGGGCAGCATTTTTCAATTAAATTTTGACAATTGATATTTGAAAATAAGTCTTTTAATTTATTTAATTTTCACTTACCATCTTTTGAATTTTTCTCCCGACTTACCTTTTTTTACCAAGCCCTCATAGAAAAACATGTTGAAGTAAACAATTTGAAGCTTTGACAAAAATATCAACTTTTAAGGAGCGCCAAGATTAAATAAAAGTATTCTAGATCAATATAAAAATGTAAACCACTTTCATAGGTAACTAAGCAATCCTCTTTAATATGACTGGAATCTAATTCTAAAACAATAATTGGATGCTAAAGGCATATTTGGATTAAAAATTTTAACACAACAAAGGGCAATCTAAACTTTTTGGAGTCAACTACATGAATTCTATTCTGTCGTTATGCTATATTAATTATCATATTTTTCTTTTGAACCACATACTATCATGGTTGTTTATGTCAAACTTGTTTCTCCTATGATGTCCTATTGAGGGGCACTAATATTTGTAAGATTATAAATCATGTGTTAATATTTCCATTTCTTCAATTAATTGTATTATCAATATTGTCTTGCCAATCATTAAAAAAAAAAAACTATCAATCACTTGGTTTAGTACTGTTTGGCGTTTTGAAATTTTTTCTTAACAACATTTTAGTTATTAAATATTTATATGAATTCTCTTTTTCAAAGAACTTAGTCACCACCACATTTTATGATCAACATAAAAATGTTAGGTGACATACCTCAAGGGTGACAATTTTTTTCTTTCACAAGAAGCATATATAATATCTACTGCCAGTCACATGTTTGTTATACCATTTTAGAGTAAATTATACTTTATCCCCTGGACTATTATTTTTGTTTTACTTTGTACCATTAACTATAAAATTTCTCAAATTGCATCCTAAAGTATTAATTTTGTTTCATTTCACCCCAATAGATAACGGTAAACTTGAAAATCTATCAAATAAGGGAGAAAAACCCCAAATAGCTTCCCGTTAAGTGTCTAATACCACTTTATTTTATCTCTTTTGCAACCAAATGATTGCTAGGAAGAAAAAGAAAGTCGACCAGAGAAAAAAATTTTGAAGCTTAGGAAGGATAAAGTCATCGATGGGTATTTTTCTTGATTTTTGACCTGCGTATGTGCAATGAGCAGTTGTTTATTAGCAGTACAGACCACTCACATGGACATTTATAGTAAAAAAATTGCAGTCGTTATCTATTAGAGTGATATGAAATAAAATTGATACTTTAAGGTACAACGTGAGAAATTTTATAATTGAGGGTACAAAGTGCAATAAATGTAATAGTTTAAGGGGTAAAATGTAATTTACCCACCATTTTGTGACAAACAAATTAACATTTCTAACAACTGCAACATGATATGCAAAAAAATTCGGAATTCTCATTCAGAACTAACGCAATAGAATTCTTAATAATCTTCAAAGAACCAAGTAGTTTCCTTAAAAAACAATTATATTCGGAGCTTGTGTCTGAAACACATACCCACTAATGATGGAGGAAGGAAGTTTTATTCTTGCCTTCTCGCAAGCATGTTCATTTCTAAGTTGTTTCCCACTAAAGGCTGAGGTGTGATGTGTACAAACAAATCAAAATAAAGTAAAACACATCAGTGTTGTGTTAAAGTAATTTTGGATATTCAAGAAAGAGAAGCACACCTGTTTGGAGAACAAAATATCTGAGTTGGAGCAAAAGCTTCTAAGCATGTCCAGATATTCCAAATGCAAGTACTTTAGTTTTGGGAAAACGATGGTTTCAGAATCTTTTTCATCTTCTCCTCCTTCCTTTGCAACAATGTATTCCATTTTCTTACACCATAATAGATGTAGTTCTCGGAGTTGCACCAAACATTTGACCATGGATTGTGGAAATAGACCCTTCATTGCAGGTAGGTTCTCTAGCTTCAATATTTGCAGTTTTCCAAAGGCAAAGGTCTCCACTGTAATATCCCTACAAATAAGATATTCGAGCTCATCACAATGAGAAACACTTAGTTCCTCCCAGCTTACCGAATCATCTACATCTAGGGCATGGAAAATATTTCTTCCCAAGCCTTTCAAATGTTCAAACAAGACATGCTTGGATCTCCTCAGTAAAATTTTTATCCCAAAATCATAAAGCATACCCAAGTCACAACCATCAAGACTCAACTTGTTTTGTAACCCGTAGCCTTTCAGTCTATTGATTAAGAACGGAGAACCAATTATTATGCAAAATCTTCTCAGGTTATCAAAACAAAAATGTTTCAATTTTAGCATAGCTGTTACACTTATGTGAATATCCAGAGTGTTCAGATACGACATTGAATTCAACTTTGCAATGCTAGCATTCCCGCCATTTTCAGTCAGATGCAATGCAAGTTTGCCTACATACAGCTCTTCAAGTTTATCCAGCTTGGACAAAATATTTGGCCAAATTCTTTCACGGCCTCCCGCAAACCCAAACCTCAAATCTAATATTTGTAGATGCTCAAGTTGTCCAATTTCACTCGGTAATTCCTCAATGAAAGATTCAAAAAAACTGAGAATTCTCAAGCTCTTTAGGCTTCCAATCATGGAGGATGTGTTGGTGTCCAGCCGGCAAAAATCCAAACACAATGTTCTAATATTTAGCAGAGATTTGAGTGGTTGTGGTGGAAGCTGAAGGAACATTGATCTTAAACCAACAACTTTGAGTTCTTTCATCCCTTCAAAAAAATCTATTGTATCAAATCTGTTACAACTTCTTCTAGTAGAGTAGAATCGTGAATGATGCTTACTTTGCACCTGTAACAACTCGAGGTTCGGACAATCTAATCCTGTAGGAAGCTTGTTACATTGGTCGAACATCAATGAAATGGCTGAATAATGTTTTAATATATCTTCTTGTGGCCACTCTTTCAATCCTGCATCACACCTTACCACATATGCTTCCCTACCTTTAGATGCAATTGATATGCATACATCGTGTACAATATCATGTAATTTCACTTTCTCTTCATCACTGGAGAGTATCAAGTAACGACTTTTGAGTTGATCATTTAATGAGTACACCATGTCTCTCGCTTCTGCCACAGTATCAATTTTTTCAAACAAACATAGCCCTACCACATATCTAACCAAACACTCGATAGGAATATCAGAATCTTCTGGAAATAAACTGTAAAGTCGAAGCAATGACTTGGCTTCTTCTCTGTTCAACATATTGTAGCTCAACTCTATACTGGTCTGAATCTTTTCTGGCAGTATGTTACACCTCTGTAGTTCTCGAAGTGCATTATTCCACGAATGCTTCTTTTCACTTTTCAGTGCCTTGGCGAGAGTTACAATTGCAAGAGGTAAACCTCCACATTCATTTGCAACCTGTTTTGCTATGGGCTGTAGCTCAGTGAAGTCATTAGTAATTCCCGCTAGCTTCTTAAAAAGATTCCATGCTTCGTCTTCAGGTAGGACTTGGACTACAATGTTTTTTTGAGATCCCATCTCAATACAAACATGTTCATTTCGAGAAGTCAATACAATTGTGCACCCTTTTTGGCCACCTCTAAAATAAATTCCAAGTTTTTTCAAATCAAGTTCTTCCCAAACATCATCTAATATTACAAGAATTTTTTTGCCATTTGACAATCTTGTACAAAGTCTATCTGCTCTTGCAAGAAGACTGGTTTCATTCTCAAGGCTCAAACCCAACATGTTTGCTATGTCACCTTGAATCTTTATCAAGTCTTGATTGTTGGACACAGTAACCATGGTAACCTCATCAAATAACCTCTCAATCTGTGCTCTTTTGGCAACTTCTTCCACCATTGTTGTTTTACCCACTCCACCCATACCGCATATCCCAATCATTCTGATCTCACCATCCTTCAAAGCCTCCATAACTTCATTTGTAGTCGACATCCTGGATTCAAAGCCTTCGACATCTTCTGTTGATATAGAAGCCATTTGCATGGGTGGTGCAGGGTATGCCAATTTAGTGTACTTGTTCCCATCTTGTTTGAGTTTATAGATATTCTGAGTCTTTTTCGTGGCTTTTCTACTCAGCGAGTAACGAGATACCAGATTCGGGCACCATCCATTCAAACAACCCCTTTCAACTTTGTTTGTGTGTTCAAGAACTTCGTCTACTTCGTTCTTGACCACTTCCACTTCCGTCAACCAGTCCTGCACATGTGGTCCAACAACTTCTATGTTTCTTTCGGCTGCGTCTACTGATAGCTGCACCCCAACTCTTATGTTTTCTAGATGCTTGACCTCGTCTTTCAAATTTTGAATGTTGTTGTTGTAGCAAAATAGATATCCAAACTTTCGTCCTATTGGGACCACCAAATAATCTACAAACACTTCTGTGAATTTTCCCAAAATAGAGAACCCAATTGCCTCGGCCATTTATGGTTTTTTCCTTTTTTTGAAAAAACGTTCAACAAAGAAAAGCAAAAAGCCAATAACAAGAACAATAGATTGGACTCAAATTGAAAAGCTAACAGAGTCAAGGCAGAAGATGTTTTGAAGAGAAGGAAGACTTGACAACTCTTGAATTAAACAAATGTGCGCAACCCAGATAAACTTTCTGAGACAGTTGAGCAAAGATTGGCCGCAGATATAAAACAGATCAATTGAAAAGATATTGAGAGAGGTGTATCCACTGCAAAATCACAATATAACAGAAATGAGAGTCTAGTTTACAATTATTAAAAAACTTCTTTAATGTATGATGGCTAGTTTCATTGATTTTGTCACCAGATTAGCAAATCATCTCAATATCTCAAGTCTTAAAAGCAGTCAAAGTGCCTACTCAAGTCTTTATAGTCTGCAAATTATAATTGTTCTAATCCAAGATTGATTCAACTTATTTCTACAAACAAACATATCTGAGCAAAAACTCTTCCAAGGGAAGAGGGATTAAACAAAAGCATTTTAGACGCACCTGTGTTTCTTCTTTTGATTAAAGCAGCACAAAAAGGAGTAAAAATTTCAGCAGTAAGAGGTAGACAGCAGCAACAATATGGAGACAAGTATATTCACCGCAGATTGACGATTGAGAATGAAATATAACTGGGTAGTGTGCCTTCAAGAGAGTAAAGAGGATGTTTGCTCAACAATTATTGTGATCGGCCCTAGGCAACTAAGGTGGGCCCCAAATTTTAGAGCCCCAATTTTTTTTTATATATAATAGGTCTATTTTATATATATATATATATTTTAGATATGATCGAAATTTTTAGGACCCAAATTTTAAGAGTTTACATCAATATGTAATTTCGTTAAGTTCAAAATTACTCTCAACTTAAGTCTAAATTTTAGGGTATCCTAAAATTTACCCCTTTAGTAGAGTAGGAAATTCTCTTATCTATAATATAAAACAGAGCGGGGCTTCAATAAGCTGATCGAACGGTCTCAAATTTATTCATCCAATGATCAAGAAATTATCATTTTTTTTTTAATATTTTTCCATCCAAAAAGTCAACGATTACGACTGGTTTTGTAACATATTCTACGGTCTCAAATTCATTTATCCAACGGTCAAGAAATTAGAATTTTTTTCCTTAATATATTCTGTTTTAAAAAGTCAACGATTATGACTGATCTTGAAATACATCCTACGGTCTCAAATTCATTTATCCAATGGTCAAGAAATTATAATTTTTTCCTTAATATTTTCCTCCCAACGGGTTAATAATTATTGCTGATCTTGGAATACATAATTTTCTCTGACATAATAATTAAATTGATAAAATTTGTCATTAATATCATCTGTGTAGTGTAACATTTTGAATTTGTATAAGACACAATGATATTAAAAAAAAAACTCATCAATTTAAGATGAAAAAAAAATAAGGGCGCTGCTTAACACATTTATATTGAATATAATTAATTTTAATTTTAATTATTTAATTAATTATCTCAAACTAACATGTCTTACACATATCTTGAATCAAAAGTTCAAGACTAATTTTTTTTATCTCTTAAAAAAACTCAATGTTAATATATTCTTATAAATTAATAATTTTTTAATAGCTTCTACTAATTAAAAAAATAACATTTTATAAATAATTTTTGTAAATATTTTTTTGTTGTAAAATATTGTGGCGATATGTTTTTTAATAAATTAAATTTTTAGTTTATATTAGATTTAACTCGACTTTGATTACATGTATATAAATTAATATTTTTTTAAGTCAGTTTGTAATATAAAACAAGACGACTAAAACAAGCCGACTTACGGTCTCAATTTTATTTATCTAACGGTCAATAAATTATAATTTTTGTCCTTAATATTTCTCCCCTCTAAAATAGTCAACAATTACGACTAATCTTGGAACACATCCTACTGTCTTAAATTCATTCATCTAATAGTCAAGAAATTATAATTTTTTTTTCTTAATATTTTTCCTCCTAACATGTCAACAATTATTGCTGATTTTGGAATATATGATTTTCTCAGACATAATAATTAGTCCTTGTTTAATATTATTTGTAGTGTAATATTTTAAATTTTTATAAGACACAATAATAATATTTTGATTAAAAAAAACTCATCAATTTAACAGATAAAAAAAAAAACAAGGACGCTGCTTAATACATTTCTATTGAATATAATTAATTATCTCAAACTTACATGTCTTACACATATTTTAAATCAAAAGTTCAAGACTAAATTTTTTTATCTCTTAAGAAAACCTAATGCTAATATATTCTTATAAATTAATAATTTTGATAAACTAGATTTTTAGTTCGTATTAGATTTAACTCGATTTTGATTACATGTAAATAAATTAATATTCGATTTTTATTCTATGTATATAAATTAATGTTTTTATTTAAGTCAATTCTATCATAGGGCGGCTGCAACAAGCCTTATCCGACGCTTTCAAATAAACTTATCTAACGACCACTAATATTTCTCTTAAAATTATTCAAATTAAATTTGTCATTCCTCTACTCATTCTTCACTCTCTCTCTTTGGCAGTGGCGGGGCGAGGGGGGAGAAGAGGGGCCTGAGGCCACCCTAAAAAAAAATATTTTTTTAGTTATATATATTTTATATATTTTTTTGGATTAATTGGGTCTACTGTAATGATTTATGAAAAAAAAACGAACAATGCTATTGAAATATAATTTGAGAACTTAATGATTGTGGTCATTAGATTGTCAATAAATCTCAACATTATATTGTCATTGAATCCCAACACTATCAATCCAATGGTCATAATACATTAAATCCTCAAATTACGTCCCAATAGCATTGGTGAAAGCAAAATTATTTAGGTCAAAAAAGTTAGGTACTAAAACAAAAAAAACAAAAACAAAAAGTCCATACAAAATCTCTTAAAATTAGCAAACTAAAATTGATTTTTTAGAATATTAGTATGATTTATTGAAGTCTCATTTGATTAAAAAATTATGTGAAATTTGTAAGAAGATTAAAAATTATAGAATATTGTTTCTGTTTGTGTCAAATAAATTATATAATTGATTCTTAATGTATAGATGTTATCTTATTAATTTTTTTTCAAACATACCTCTTTTATGTTTAATGAATTTTTAAGTAT